>NQII01001077.1:99710-111084 GCA_002778355.1 Clitarchus hookeri | reverse complement strand
CCCACCAACCCGACATCGCGCGGCACGCCGTCAATGGTGCCAGGAATGTGAATATTCGACAGAAGATTGGCAACGCATAGTGTTCTCCGATGAGCCCCTCTTCAGTGTTAATGCATATGATGGTCGCAGCGGGCAGCACAATGAATGGCTTGTGAACGCCATACGTCCCGGCCACCAGGTGTTATGGCGTGAGGTGCCATCAGTTATGGCTCCCGGTCTCGTCTCGTGGTAGTTGAAGCCGCGGAGACGGTGCAGTTGTACGTCGCTAGGGTTCTACAACCCTATTTCTCGCAAATTTTACGCAGCATGCACAACACTATCGCACAGCAAGATGTTTATCGTTCTCATACGGCCCGCATCACCCAACAGGCTCTGCAAAATGAGGATACCATTCCTTGGCCTGCCAGGTCCCCAGATTTTTTTCCCCATTGAACACGTAAGGGATATGAGGAAGCGACGTTTACGCCGCCGTCAACGACCTGCCAATCACCGGCTGATCTACCACGTGTGCAGTTGCAGTAAGCAAGTTGGTATGTGGATCGGGACACTATTAGCAACCTGTATGGTTGAATGCCTCGTCTCATCGCTGCCTGCATAGCCTCGAGAGGAGCCTCTACCCCGTATGGAACACGCGCTTTGCGGATGCTAAACAACGCGACCTCTGTGCGTGAAAGAAAATTCATTACTAATTTGTACTTTCATTTATCATTTGTACTGCCGTAATTTGTACTACCATTTTAAGTTTCATGTAAGGAAAGATAATGTAGCGATTTACATGTACCGCAGTGTATATTCGCGATAATTCAAGTTCTCTATTCATAGGAACCCAAAAATTCAGCTAAAACATCTGGCACCAGGCTAGACAACACACGTGTGTTACTTTAGTCGTTGGAGCTGTGTTCGACACCCAGTTCAGGAATCTGAGGCAGTAATGAACAGCTGGGAACAGAGTTGCCAAATATACGTACAGCCACGACCAAGCCAAAATAAAGGCTTCCCACCGAGATAGCAGCCAGTAAATTGCTACACGTCACTCGAATGTAATGAGGCCACAGTGTAATTCAGGCTTCTGCCGAACAAATAAGAGTAATAGTTTTTATTTTAAGTAACACGGTTAGGACAAACCGTTAGAGACGATGAATCCTCTTGACTTCATTATAGCTTGGTTCCGAACCACCAGATTATTGGGCGTTCATAATTAGAGACACAGAAATAGCACGGGTTCATTTCACAACAAGGTAGACTCCCCAAACCCTTTGTGTACTAGAGCCTTAGTTATTCAATGGCTGATGCTCTAATTTCAATCCAGTTGCACGGGACTCGTTCCTTGTTTCCTCGCAGGAAGTTATTTGCTGAAATTCGTTTAGGGCGTNAATTTCAATCCAGTTGCACGGGACTCGTTCCTTGTTTCCTCGCAGGAAGTTATTTGCTGAAATTCGTTTAGGGCGTGTCTTACAAACTGCGACCCGATTGAAAAATAAAGCCGGGTGTACACGTGTTGACAGTCTAGTTTGTCCTCAAACGAATTCGCGAGATCTCCTGTTCTGTACTTACAAACTGANAATTTCAATCCAGTTGCACGGGACTCGTTCCTTGTTTCCTCGCAGGAAGTTATTTGCTGAAATTCGTTTAGGGCGTATCTTACAAACTGCGACCCGATTGAAAAATAAAGCCAGGTGTACACGTGTTGACAGTCTAGTTTGTCCTCAAACGAATTCGCGAGATCTCCTGTTCTGTACTTATAAACTGAGAGGTGCGCGGTGGAGGGAGGTTGGTTGTGCGCGACCCTTCGTCAGTCTGGCGTCCTCGTCACGCGACACCTCCGCGATCACGAACGAAATCGCGCATGCGTAGAGAACGTAAGATTTCGCGAGTATGGTGACCTGTTGACTAGACTGAACAGCCGTTTGTAGACCTATGCCCCAGCTGTTGAGATTTGTTCACCACTTGACGCCAGAGAATAGAGCCACTTATTTTCTGAACTGGGCTCTCCAAAAATGGTCCCCTCGTCTTTTTAATCGTTTATATATTGTACTAGTTGCGTGAGTTCATTTGGCAACTGCCAAGACTTATTAGTGATTTGCATACTTGGGAGACAGTTTTTTATCCATTGGCTGCTGCCACACTGCGTTTTTTTATTTAATTGGTATTCACCTGATACGGTCACGATATTTTATTCCGTTTTATTACTTTCTAAAGAGTTGTCCAGGGTGTGTCATAACAACTGTGGTCCTATAATAAAAGGTACGGTACGTTAGCGTTTAACTCTTAGGGTGATGCGGACGTAATGTTACGTCGTCTGCATTTAACTGAGTTGTATGGAGTTTGCCGTGATATTTAGACATCCGCATTCTTTACAGACANTTGTATGGAGTTTGCCGTGATATTTAGACATCCGCATTCTTTACAGACAAGGGCGAGGAAATAATACTTCGCTTGCACTTTACATAAGCTTCTATGCAAAGTAATATTACGTCAGAAACACTCGCAGTGAAAATTACTGAAATGAACAGGGCGGATTGTACGTTATTTTACATAGAAAAGAAGAATTGATTGGGACACTTTCAATTCGGCGTTATGTTGGAAGAGAGCAAGCCACTAATGAAATTTGTTTAGTGTATGGACAAATACGACGGTTGTAAATTGTATTATAGAGAACAGCAGAACTGATGGGTAGGGCCAGTGATTTT
The DNA here is from genome assembly GCA_002778355.1 of Clitarchus hookeri. Classification (NCBI taxonomy): domain Eukaryota; kingdom Metazoa; phylum Arthropoda; class Insecta; order Phasmatodea; family Phasmatidae; genus Clitarchus; species Clitarchus hookeri. The sequence continues at coordinate 108,394 of NQII01001077.1, read as the reverse complement.
TCGCGTAAAAATCGGAGCACACAGTAGACTTCAATACTATATAAACACCTCAGCTGTTGTTATACCTCCATTGGCTGCTGGTGCCGTGTCCGTCTTTGACCAAGCCACTCAGGACTAAGTAACTCCGACACTGAACCTGCGTGATTCGTGCGCAAACGGTTGACACGGGCCGAATATTTTTTAGCCAATCAAAGAAACTGGACGACTCTACAGTGCTTTGGACTGTATCTTGTCTCGAAATCTTTTCGCGAAATATCACTGCCTCTACTGATGGGTGATGCAGCCATGAATATAGGAGACTCACTTCTAGCTTGCCTTGATTGCCAGTAAATCTGTACCGCACTCAAAGAGTTGAAGTCTAACCTGCCAGCGAATGAATTTCCGAAATTCACGTGCACGTTATTAAGCAGCTACGAGTGCTTCAGAGCACGTTTAACATGTCACGATCCAAACGAGAAGTGAACACAAATACACAAGTGTTTGAAAACCTACATGTCTCAAAACAAATCCGTGAGTTTTCAAGTCTGTAACTAGTAACACACAATCGTATTGCGTTGTAATTCGGAGAAGTAGAATTTCGTGTTGGTTTTATGTGTATGATCGAACCTCCGTACATCGGACAAGCCCTGCGGATCTCCGAGCCAATGGTATACGTAAAACATTCAAGGGGGGGGGGCATTAATTACGTGTAGTCGAGTCTAACAGGAGAATAAGTTCTAACTTGGCAGTGAAGTGTAGCACGATACCACGCCATAAAAACAAACTGTGAGACCCGCATAAAGTGTAGGAATGGAGTCTGCGCTGAAGTGTCTCCAAGCTATCGCGTCGTCTATATTCTTAACCCGTTCGGTCCAGAGTTCATTTATAGGCTCAAGTGTTGCAGTCGAGTAATATTTTTTTGTGAGCGCTGTACTTGCATCGTGTGATCTTCTCGCCACCAGCGAACAACGTGCTGTTCGATCGGCGTTGCAAACTGTTCAAGGTAAAGTAAACACTTCTGAAAACAACCTTTGAAAAAAGTCACTGTCTCTACCTGCGTACATTTTAGCGGGCACACTGGCTGACGTGCGCCCAGTTAAGTGGATAACGACAGAGGGGAAAGTAGTTCCATGACTTGATGTTAAATTGAAAATGTTTAGGTAAACATTTTTGGATACAGAAATGATTTATTTTGCTGTCTGTTATTTTTAATGCATATAAGTATAAGAATTAGCAAATTTTATTAATATTTATTTTTCTGATAATTTCACAGTTTCACTTGACTAGCGCAAGAATAAAGTGACCAGGCTCATGGCAATGTTAATGTTACTTATGGTGGAAGAACACACAACGTGCATACAAGTAGATCTCGAGCAAGGCTTTCGAAGGTACTCAGTTTGTCGCGAACAGCTTATACCAGCATTTACCATTCATAGACGAAAGTTTCATATACCTTCACAAAACATATTGCTCACAAAAACGGCGCTCGAAACAAGAGGCACTTGTTCCTCACTGCGCACAGTAGGGGCCGCGAGTGTCCTTCGCGTGCAGCGCGTTTTCGATCGTTTACACGGGCACCGAACGTGTTAGCACGTCAAAGCGCCACGGGGCAAAGAAATACGCAAAGACGAAATGGTGTGCCGGTTCCTTTTATCAGGCGTTCTCATTCTCTGATTGGTTGTGTGAGGGTCTGAGAACGGACCTTGTGTCTTGATTGGCTACCGCGTGTTGTGAAATGTACCCTATTGGCTGGGCTGCCGACTGGCTTGTAAGTTACAAGGCGCTGATTGGCGGACGGCGTTCCGACATGTTGCTGGCGTGTGCGGCCGGATTTCGCGGAATAAGAGACTAGTTCACCTTTGTGTTCTTGTTATGGACTGTTCGCGGTAAATGGAACACTTTTTAAAGCCCTGCTTAGAAGATCAACATGTGTGCGCATCGTGTATTCTTCCGCCGTATGTAAAATTAACGTTACCAGGGGGTCTGATTACTTTATTCTTGCGTCGGGCAAGTGAAACGGTGTAGTTATTTAGAAAAATAAATATTTCATAAATTTGCAAATTTTTACATTTATCCGCATTAAAGAAAGAAAACAAAATTACAAATTTTAGTATTTACAAACGTTTACTTGACACTTTTAATTCAACGTTAAGAAATAGAACTACTTTCTCCCAGTTGTTACCAACCTTACTGGACGCATATCAGTCAAAGTGCTCATTAAAATATATGCAGATAGCAGTTGCGTTCAGAGATTTTGGTGGCTCTTAAAAACGAGGTCTTGAGGGTCGATGAGGGTGAAATGAGGTGAGAATGGAGCAGCGCCGGAATGCAAAGGCGGGGGGAAACGGGAGATCCCCGAGAAAGCTCGCCGACCAGCGGCATCGTCCGGTACGATTCCCACTTGCGAAAAACCGGGAGTGGCCAGGCCGGGGATTGAGCCAGGTTCGCCTTGGTGAGAGGCGAGCAGTCTAGCTGTTCAGCCACCGTGGCCCTTCGTGTGCAGGTAGAAGCGTTAATACTTTTCATATGTTGGTTTAAACAGCCTATATAGTCATTCCCAGTTACTCCACACTTTTTGATCAAACCTTTGAAAATTCACCCCATGTTTGATGTCTTGCATTCACCTATAATTTATATATTTTTATTTGTAATTAATAGGAATCAATAGGGGGACAGAATAGGTGCGTTGGTAATGGATAGTAAGAAATATTTATTACGGAAAATGTTCTTGTACTGAGTGTGCATGAACGCGGTGCGTTGTCCATTTGCTGTAATTTCCTACACTCGGTTAAGCTGTGGTTATATGAGGCGGAGGAACGTCCAGGGAGTAGATCTTCAGCAGGGCTTGAAGCAACCGTGATGGACTATAACTCTGCGATAGAGCCCGCGCGGCTTGACGGGGCCGCGGGGGCGGCGGCGCCAGTCGCCACGGGCGTGACCCGGTTAGACGCGGGACGCCCGCCCGGTATTTCTGTGGGCGACCTTGGCGCGCGTCGCGCGGAGAGTCCCGGCGGCCCGCGAGATGGCGTAGGCGCGTGTGTTCTCCGGGGAGGGAGCACCTCTCCTCACGGATAGGATATGGAAAACTTCGCGGATTCACAACGGCGGCTGCTCGCAAACACGGGCTAACCATCCAATCTGAGAGCATATAGTTGCGTGGCGTCAAGTGAAATAGCCGCTTATTACAAGAACTCCAGACGCACACGCCACCAAAATGGCGTCACTGGCCGGCAACATGTCAGACGCCGTCCGCCTATCAGCGCCTGGTAGCCTACTATAGTATATTCGCGGTTTCTTCACACTTTTTTAATCAAACCTTCGGAAAATCACCCCATGTATGACGTGTTTAGTTATTTTCTAAATACGCCATGTTTCACAGTCGTTTTACTCCCCCCGTTAACATGAAATTATCTTAGTTTTCGTTAAATTGAACTTTCGCCAATCTTTCATTTATAAATTATTAGATTTAAATTATTTAAAAAAATGAATAAAAGCAGTGAGAAAACATGTGTGTTGGTAGCACCTAACAAGAAATAGTTCTCGTGCAAAATATCATTACAACTGAGTGCGCACGAATTCGGTGCGTTGGCCTTTGGTGTAATTTTCTGTAGTTAGTTCAGCTTAGTTTGCACGAGGCGGAGGAATATCCTGAGAGTAGAGCTTAAGCAGAACTTCAGAAAAGTGTGNAGCTTAGTTTGCACGAGGCGGAGGAATATCCTGAGAGTAGAGCTTAAGCAGAACTTCAGAAAAGTGTGAAGTAACCTTGAATGGATTATAGCCAGCCGGCACCCCAGCTAATGGACAACCTTTCGCAGCATGTAGTCGCCAATCAGACAGGTGGTCCCTTCCCAGAACCTCTCGCAGCCAAACAGAGAACGGAGTACGTCCACATCGAAGGAAAGACCACGCAAATTTCGTATCTGCATACTTATCTACTCTGTGACCCATGTCTACCGAAAGTGTTATATAATGCCGACAGTTTTGAGAAGTCACTCAAGCAAGAGAAGGGTGATAAACTTATGATTTATTGAAAAATCCACTAACAAGTAGGCTTTATTTCAAAATTTTCAGAAAACTTAAAGCGCCTGTGATTTGGGCATTGCCTGCAGTATCTAGGCGTAGCCAGCATTCACTTCTGACTAGATTGCACGCACATGAGTAAGTACGTCTATTTTTTTAGACATCCCTAAACATTGAGTGCTGAAAATGACAAAACTATTGTAGCGAACTTCCACAAATTTTACACTTTCCCGCTTGTTTAGAAAAAAATTACANTGATTGGCGGACGGCGTTCCGACATGTTGCTGGCGTGTGCGGCCGGATTTCGCGGAATAAGAGACTAGTTCACCTTTGTGTTCTTGTTATGGACTGTTCGCGGTAAATGGAACACTTTTTAAAGCCCTGCTTAGAAGATCAACATGTGTGCGCATCGTGTATTCTTCCGCCGTATGTAAAATTAACGTTACCAGGGGGTCTGATTACTTTATTCTTGCGTCGGGCAAGTGAAACGGTGTAGTTATTTAGAAAAATAAATATTTCATAAATTTGCAAATTTTTACATTTATCCGCATTAAAGAAAGAAAACAAAATTACAAATTTTAGTATTTACAAACGTTTACTTGACACTTTTAATTCAACGTTAAGAAATAGAACTACTTTCTCCCAGTTGTTACCAACCTTACTGGACGCATATCAGTCAAAGTGCTCATTAAAATATATGCAGATAGCAGTTGCGTTCAGAGATTTTGGTGGCTCTTAAAAACGAGGTCTTGAGGGTCGATGAGGGTGAAATGAGGTGAGAATGGAGCAGCGCCGGAATGCAAAGGCGGGGGGAAACGGGAGATCCCCGAGAAAGCTCGCCGACCAGNTGAGGTGAGAATGGAGCAGCGCCGGAATGCAAAGGCGGGGGGAAACGGGAGATCCCCGAGAAAGCTCGCCGACCAGCGGCATCGTCCGGTACGATTCCCACTTGCGAAAAACCGGGAGTGGCCAGGCCGGGGATTGAGCCAGGTTCGCCTTGGTGAGAGGCGAGCAGTCTAGCTGTTCAGCCACCGTGGCCCTTCGTGTGCAGGTAGAAGCGTTAATACTTTTCATATGTTGGTTTAAACAGCCTATATAGTCATTCCCAGTTACTCCACACTTTTTGATCAAACCTTTGAAAATTCACCCCATGTTTGATGTCTTGCATTCACCTATAATTTATATATTTTTATTTGTAATTAATAGGAATCAATAGGGGGACAGAATAGGTGCGTTGGTAATGGATAGTAAGAAATATTTATTACGGAAAATGTTCTTGTACTGAGTGTGCATGAACGCGGTGCGTTGTCCATTTGCTGTAATTTCCTACACTCGGTTAAGCTGTGGTTATATGAGGCGGAGGAACGTCCAGGGAGTAGATCTTCAGCAGGGCTTGAAGCAACCGTGATGGACTATAACTCTGCGATAGAGCCCGCGCGGCTTGACGGGGCCGCGGGGGCGGCGGCGCCAGTCGCCACGGGCGTGACCCGGTTAGACGCGGGACGCCCGCCCGGTATTTCTGTGGGCGACCTTGGCGCGCGTCGCGCGGAGAGTCCCGGCGGCCCGCGAGATGGCGTAGGCGCGTGTGTTCTCCGGGGAGGGAGCACCTCTCCTCACGGATAGGATATGGAAAACTTCGCGGATTCACAACGGCGGCTGCTCGCAAACACGGGCTAACCATCCAATCTGAGAGCATATAGTTGCGTGGCGTCAAGTGAAATAGCCGCTTATTACAAGAACTCCAGACGCACACGCCACCAAAATGGCGTCACTGGCCGGCAACATGTCAGACGCCGTCCGCCTATCAGCGCCTGGTAGCCTACTATAGTCTATTCGCGGTTTCTTCACACTTTTTTAATCAAACCTTCGGAAAATCACCCCATGTATGACGTGTTTAGTTATTTTCTAAATACGCCATGTTTCACAGTCGTNAGTTATTTTCTAAATACGCCATGTTTCACAGTCGTTTTACTCCCCCCGTTAACATGAAATTATCTTAGTTTTCGTTAAATTGAACTTTCGCCAATCTTTCATTTATAAATCATTATATTAAAATGATTAAAAAAAAATTAATGAAAGCGGTGAGAAAACATGTGTGTTGGTAGCACCTAACAAGAAATAGTTCTCGTGCAAAATATCATTACAACTGAGTGCGCACGAATTCGGTGCGTTGACCTTTGGTGTAATTTTCTGTACTTAGTTCAGCTTAGTTTGCACGAGGCGGAGGAATATCCTGAGAGTAGAGCTTAAGCAGAACTTCAGAAAAGTGTGAAGTAACCGTGAATGGATTATAGCCAGCCGGCACCCCAGCTAATGGACAACCTTTCGCAGCCAAACAGAGAACGGAGTACGTCCACATCGAAGGAAAGACCACGCAAATTTCGTATCTGCATACTTATCTACTCTGTGACCCATGTCTACCGAAAGTGTTATATAATGCCGACAGTGTTGAGAAGTCAGTCAAAGCAAGAGAAGGATGATAAACGGTGACATGTGACAGTAATTCCCTTATGATTTCTTGAAAAATTCACTAACAAGTAGGCTTTATTTCAAAATTTTCAGAAAACTTAAAGCGCCTGTGATTTGGGCATTGTCTGCAGTATCTAGGCGTAGCCAGCATTTACTTCTGACTAGGTTGCACGCACATGAGTAAGTACGTCTATTTTTTAGACATCCCTAAACATTGAGAGCTGAAAATGACAAAACTATTGTAGCGAACTTCCACAAATTTTACACTTTCCCGCTTGTTTAGAAAAAAATTACANAGCTGAAAATGACAAAACTATTGTAGCGAACTTCCACAAATTTTACACTTTCCCGCTTGTTTAGAAAAAAATTACACTGTAGCCAGTCTAAAATGTACATTTTTTTTAACACAAGTAGCCGAAAGTATTATCAGTCATGTAATTTTATGAAAGGAATATCATATGAGACAATGCGCAAATAACACTTCAGTTGTATGCTACGTAATATACTTACTAGTTCTAAAGACTTTCCTACAAGCAGCCGAAATAACGCTAAATTAATTTACGAGACGTGGACACCCGATCGCATTGAATTTCAGACCAGCTTTCACCAATAATATAATAGGGTCACCCCTAAGTTACTTAGTTGTACAATGCACGACGAAAATACGGCGAGATTGTACTGCGCTTTGGGTGAGAGGCGCTCCAACACTCGATGCACGCGTCAACGTCAGCCTTGGCGATTCCCAGCTTCCTGTTTCATAAATGAAAGACGGATCTTCAGGTGGACGGGCGCTTCAAGACACGTGAGCTAAACATCCGCCGAGAATACTTGGAACAAGGCTGACGCAGCGGACGTTGCCTCGCTCCTGGTAAACCGACCATCCATATCCTTCCAGAACCTTGATTCTGTGACGGCATCCCGCGACCTGTCTGTCTTTACTATGAACGGAAGGCGAACTCTAACAAGATAACCAATAACTGCTCGGGATTCGACCCTCGCGTGCCTCGCCGAAGGGGAGGGGGCGGGGATTTTCCCTGGAACCGAATGAAACGCAAACGCCTGTCTGCCGTCAGGTGCCGGCATATGAAAACATCTCCACTGCTCCACGTCTTCGCTGTCTGGAAGGGGCCGCGGTTTCAGATGGTCGTGGGAGCTACCACAGACGTACGTCGACTCGCATGCAGAAACGATGGGCTTATCGCAAGAAAAGTCGAATGTCCTGTGCAGGTGCCAGACAGTTTCCCTTCCGTTATTTGCTGTAATGCGTGCTTCATGAGTAGAGATGGTGATATATCGCGGGAAAAGTTGACTGTTTGCTAGGATTCAACGTACTGTACACAAGTCCGACAGTTTTCTTTCCTTTATTGGCTGCCATGCATTTATGAAGCCCATTTCACTGGGCCAATGAGGATTCTGATACCATAAGGCAGAACGTTCGTGATTGGTCTGCAAACAGCGTTGCCGAGTCAGAACCTCGTTCATCCAGTCATGAAAGAATAAACTAGTTACAATGATAAAGAAGATATGTTGGCTCAAAAAAATTTCGCTATTTTCCATGATCTCTATTCACGAGTAGAGACCCGGAAATTTCGCGAGTTAATTTGAGAACAAGTTAGGCTGGGACCACACCTTCCCTTTTAGCGGGTGCGGTGGAAACGCATCCCTTTTAGCGGGATGAGCTTCGCCCGCCCACACTTTCCTGTTCGGCGGGACCGGTTTTGTACCGCCAAGCCTCAGTTCAGGGCATAGATTCATGCGGTGCAGTAGCGATTTTTTTTTTTCAAAACTGGCAATTGTGTGTGCATCAGAAGCTGTCGGTTGTCATGAAGAACCTATACGGAGACAGTATTTGGTTCATCCGTTTCATAGTGATCGTGAAAAAAGTAGCAGGTTTTCAGAATTTTATTGCAATATTCGGGAGCACAAAAACAAATTTTTTAAATACTATCGAATGTCGATATCATCTTTTGATGAATTGAAGAACATTATTCGACCGCGTATAACAAAGCAGAAAACATACATAAGGAATCCAATAGGTGCGGAAGAGAGACTGGCAAAGAAACACGTATACTTTTTTTTTATTGTAATATATAATTTAATTCACAATAACTTTCAGAAGCCAACATTTTACACAGCTATAAGTTGTTATACTTAACGGAAAAAAACACAAATCAGATCATTACAGTCTCTGAGTGCTAAAAGATGTAATTTTCTCG
>NQII01001077.1:80053-99528 GCA_002778355.1 Clitarchus hookeri | reverse complement strand
ATTCTACATTGCCATACGTACATAACATTCAATGTTACCTACCTTGTTGTTGTCTTTCTTGCAGCTCCATTTCATCCCACGTCGCGAACATTCCTTTCACGATTTCCTCCCAACTTTTATCCCGTATGTTCCGGTCCATATAATGTTTTGAAGACATATCCCAGACATCGGGGTGCTCTTCAATCAACTGTATAAATTTGTCTGTGTCAAACATGACGTCCCAAACGTATACGAAACTACGCTCTACAAGGAAAACGGGACCCGCGAAACCGGACAGTGTGGCCGCACGCATTGAAATGCAGGTGTTTTTGTCTACCGTCCCTTCATCCCGCCGTCCGGTCGACCGGAGACATCGTCCTGCCGCTTCCCGCCGGGACCGGTTTGGAGGGATGGTGTGGCCTCCCCCATTTAAAGCAATGCTATATGACCTTCCCGCCGAACGGGTCCCTCCAAAACGCACCCGCTAAAAGGGAAGGTGTGGCCCCAGCCTTAAACTTCATCCGTATGTACCATGAAGTTTCGCTTCTATTGGACAACAGTTTGTGAGACGCGCCCCGGACGACTTTCGACCAATAACGAACCTGTACGGAAAACAAGGACCGAATTCCGTCCTACCCGGCCGTGGTTAAACTCGAGCAAAAGCCAAGGAGCTACTAACTGGGGCTCTAGTATACAAAGGGTTGTGGAGTCTAGCTTATTGCACAATGAGTCCACGAAATTTCCGAGCCTCTATTCATGAGGTACTGTCAAATTTCATTAGACAACTGTGGATTTTGATACTCCAAAGAAAAACGTTTGTGATTTGTATGCAAAGAACTCAGTGGCGTCAAAAACCTGATAAACCAATCATAAAAATATAAACTAGATACAGTGATTACGAAGATATGCTGGCTCAAAAAATGTTTGCGATTTTCTGGTGTTTCTACTCATATGTAAAAGCCTCCTCAACCAAGTTAGCAAGTCTAGATTCAATCTCCTTTTAGTTTCAGGAACCGAGAAAATTCTGTTTGACACACGAATCACTGAGTTCTGTAGGGTTGGTTACCTATTCCCGAGAGACCCATTCAAACAGGGCGATATGACTTCTTGTGCTCAGGCTTCAGGACAGTAACCGGAGTGTTGTTAGCACGCTATGTTGAAGTCAAAAAAATAACACTGGTTAATTACATTTTCTGATAAGACTTCGTGCAAGATAAAATGAATGGAAAACAGACTATTATTAGGCAAGTCGTTTATCAAAGCGCTTTCTTGATGGCTGAAGGCAACTGCTACCTTGCGCTTGAATTGCATTGCAGTGTGTTCGAAATCCGCGTTTTTGTTTTTTTTTTTTAACGAAACCACTAAACGTGTCTCCATTCTACCAACGTACGAAAACAAAACACACTTCAGACGAAGTACGAATCTGTTTATTTATTTATTTATGTATTTTAATGAGTTGAGATTCAATCTATTGTTTTCCTCTCAAGTTCTTTGTAGATTCTGCACATTTATATTTTTATTGGTAATACGGGTTATGGGACAAATTATTGTGCTATTATAATTTTTATTTCTTTAAACATTCCCTGGTAGAGACAAGCCCTACTCAAGATATGTACATAATTAGAAACCACAGATAATTTTTAGAGTTTAATCTATTCGAGCTATCATATTTCTGTTTCGCCACTTGTTAATTTAAGTATTTTTTTCCTTGCTCTTTATGTTTACGTATGTTTACATTTTGTTATACCTGGTTAAGTGTAACAGAAGGCATTGAAGCCTTAACTTCGCCAGTACACATAAAGTCGAAGTAAGTAAATAAAAATAATACTCTCAATAAAACACACACATTATAAATGTTATTCCGGAGCCCTCAAACACACACAAAAACGAATTTTTCAAACTGCTGTATCTCATAATATACTGGACGGAAACATGCGAAAATATTATGGGGACCTGCACTGAAATTTACTGCAGACTTTCCACTAATAAAATGATAGGGTCGCAGCTTAACGTCGCATAGGTACACGTAGCACGACGGAAAAATTGCGCGCCACTTAAGCGCCTTGCACGTAGGAGCGATGGAGCACTAGGTGCGTGTGTCAGTGACGCCCTTATCACTCCGGCGCTTCCCTGCCTCAAACGCGCTAGCAGATGTAAACTGTTATTCTTGCTGAAGTCAGAGAATTCTGAGTACCTCGGTCAGATGCGGAAACGGACATTCATGCAGGCAGCAGCCAATAGCGAAAGAAAAAAAAATGCTGGCAATAAGACCACTCTTTTTGGGTTCCGATTTTCTTCTCGAAATATCGCTGACCCTGACTGCCATACCACATCCCTGAATTCCCCACGTGTCTGTACCACAGCCGGTTGCGAAAACTGGCTGTAGTGGGGAGCCGATCGCTTCACGACAGCACACGTGTGAACGTAAGCGATTGGCCGGCGCGTGTCAAGGTCATGCGGACAGGGCTGGGCCGACGTGAGCAGAGGATGAAATGGGGAGGAAAAAAAGGGGGTGAGGAGGGGTTGTGTTTGCGGGAGTGGTCCCATTTGACCGCCCGTCTAGCGGTATCCACGCTCTCGCACGTGTCTGGTTTCTCCTTCCCGCCCTTCGCTAACCAATTCACCTTCTTCCTCAACCTCTCCACCAACACCCGCTACCGACCTGCACTCACGCGCCGTGGGAGGGCCACCGCAACTGCAGAGAGAGAGAGAGAGAGAAACAGCGCAGATCCATCGCTCCGCGGGGTCAACAAGGGCACGCTTGTAGCAGCGGCCATGACCAGCTGCCGCCTCCCCTACACCCCTTTCGATTTATCATTGCCGCGCGGGGAGGGGTTGGTCGGCACGTGCGTGTTCTTCCCGCACTGTGGAAAGTGGGGGAGGGACAACAAATAAAAATATGAGGCAAACGTTGGAACCGCCTGCTCACACCGCAGAATAGCCTGTCACATAAGAGCGAAGCCGCCACGTGCGCACCCACGTGCGCACGCACGTGCCAGCAAAGTGGCGGACAAGCAACAAGCCTGCAATATGGCGGAACGCCATTTCCGCCAATCAGTACAATAGATACGAGCTCGCCAGACGCTCACCTAACACATAATTTGGTACATAATGGCGTGGCCAGTTTCACAACCTACTCGTTTCCAAGGCATCGCATTAATTAACAGGTGAACCAATGATTTATACCAATAACTAGGGGGCACGTACTTTTCGCGAAAAGATTCCGCGTTTAGATGAACTGCAAAACACTTCAGTTCGGACGCACTTTCGTGATTGGATGATTTTAATAGTCACACGTCTTGAGCGTCTACCCGCGAATCACTGACGTTCACTGTCGGAGTAGCTTGATTTTGATTGGCCCACTCAGGTAAGAAAATGTCTTCTCACAGACACGCGTGGCCAAAAATAAGAGACCTGAAAAATTCGCGGATTCATTTTGAGACAAGCAAAAATTTAAAACACATGTGTGTATACAACTTTAACCATTGGTCCACAAGGTGTTTGACACCCCCCTGGCGAACGCTGGCCCAATCGTAGCCTTCCACGGTGACAGCAGACAACCAGTGTACAGTAAATATCGGCATAGTTGTACATAAGACTGTAGAGTCTAGCCTGCAGGTCATTGAATTCGCGAATTTTTCAGGTCTCTAACTCATCAGAATGTATAGGACGGTTTCGCGTTGAAAACGCCCCTTATGCTATAGGCTGCTCACGGAAAGCTGAGCACTTTTGGAATCAACCGTTGAAAAATGCACTGCCCTTACCTGCATTAACTGGTACACTGACTGGCATGCGCTCGGTAAAGTTGGTAACAACGGAGGAAAAGTAGTTCCATGTCTAAATGTTGAATTGAAAGCGCTAGGTAAACATTTGTGAACAGAAAAATGCTTTCTTTGGTTGTTAATTTTTTCCTCGTGCATAAGTGTAAGAATCTGCAAATTTGTAAAACATTTATTTTTCTAATAATTGCACAGTTTTATTTGACTGACGCACGAACAAAGTGGTCATTCCTGTGTCAATATTAATTTTGAATATGTTGGAAGAATACAAACTTTGCATACAAGTAGATCTTAAACAGATCTTTCAAAAGTGCTCAGTTTACCGTGAACAGTCTACAGACTCCATTCTCCTACGTATTTCCGAGAATCAGCTTTCTGTTAATTGGCTGCTGCCCGAGTAGAGTGGAGTGGAGTGGGAGATTTGGACGGCTCTTAACATCGATGTCTTGAGAGCCGATGAAGGTGAAGTGAGGTGAATATGAAACACCGCCGGAATGCATGGGTGGGGAAAACGGGAGATCCCCGAGAAAACCCGCCAATCAGTGGCATCGCCCTGCACGATTCCCACATGCGAAANGGGTGGGGAAAACGGGAGATCCCCGAGAAAACCCGCCAATCAGTGGCATCGCCCTGCACGATTCCCACATGCGAAAATCTAGAGGTGACTCCGCCGGAAATCGAACACGAATTAGTTTGCTGGACGGCGAGTAGCCTAACCGCTACACCACCGCGGCCCCAAGTGCGTAGCCAGTTTGACCTCAGACCAGGTGGCACGGGATCTGGTGCCACGCTTGCTCGCAGGTCTGTTATTGGCTCAGCGTTCACCTGCCATGTCGCGAGGGCGGAGGCAAGACGCACGGCGGACACACTCGCGAGACGCGTGGGCGCGAGGCGTCACCCGCGACGCCGGAAATAGACGCCCGGCGTCCCTCTCCGCCTCTGCGAGCGTCTTCCCGTGGAACCCGTGCGAGTGCGTGGCTCCAGGCAGGGGAAACCCCAGCCTCCGTAACAACACAGAGTACAGAAAATACAGAGGTGAAGCCGCCGCTTGTTCCGCGAGTTCCAACCCCACGCGCCGCGAAAATTGCGCCACCAGCCAATCAGCGCCTGGTAAACTACTCGTCAACCGGCAGCCCAACCAGTAGGGAACCCTTCGCAGCATGCAGTGGCCAATCAGCTAGCCAGTTCCCAGAGCCTCGGGGCAGGCAGAGAATGGGCACTCGCACATAAAAGGAACCGCCACGTGATTTCGCCTCAGTGTACTTTATCTACTCCGTGAAAGAAATTAAAATTATAAAACGAGACTGCCTGAAAACCGACAAAGAAAAGTGGTAAATTACGTGGTCAGAAAGAAGGCCAAAGGCCAAACACAAAGTGGAATATCAAGAACAACCAAAGAGTCGTTTATACCCCAGCATTCCTCAGAATGTGGACAGGTGCGGGTGTGATAAAGAGGGATGGCCTGCCTTTATCTGGCTAAGTAAAAAAAAAAACCTGTTCGGTGATAACACAGCCTTCGGAGCTCGTACGTGCGTTGGAGACGGGGTTTCTCTGTCTGGATCTACATACTCAGAAAATTCGCCAGTTCCCATTTTGTAACAAGCACGGTCTCAGAGATTTTGCGAACTCATGAGGTGCCAGACTATGTTGAATAGAAATGTTTTGGTTGGCAATTAATATCGAGGTCTTGAAATTACGCGAGACTGGAGCAGCGGCGGAATGAATGGAGCGGAGAGAAACGGAAGATTCCCGGGAAAACCCGCTGGACAACGGGAACATCAGCATCGATTACCACGTGCGAAAATCCGGGTGACCCGGCCGGGAATCGAGCCCGGTTCACCGTGGTGACAGGCGATTATTCTGGCTATCACACCACCGGGCCCCGGATACCAGACTGTACTTGGAACATTTGCACGTCTCGGAAGCGCGTGTCACTGTAGCGCAATTAATATATCAAGACCCGGATACAGTCCATTTACGGTTACTTCCAACTTCTATGAAGCCCTGCTCAAGTTCTAATTTCAAGCATGCGCACGTTTGCGTAACGAATAATCCCGGTGGTTTTTGCTGATGTAGTGTAAAGCCCCAGTCCCAAGTCCGGGAGCCATGCGCATGACCAGACGGCCATGTGGATGGTAAAGTGTGAGAGTGAGTGATCAGCGTGGATGGCGGCGAGGTAGTGTATACTCTGTTTTTCCCCACGTCAGCGCAAGCATGCAGGTGCATGGTCTTGTCTGTGTATAGTCCGTTTCAACCTAGGTTGGCATCTTCAATGCTAATTTTTAAATACGATCATTTATTTATGTTATTATTGCTCTTATACATATACCAACATGTGGGACTGTGGCCAGGGATCTGGATAGACTTACCGTACGGCACCATTAGCATAAGCTAATCCAGAAAAGGAATATGAGAAAACCTCACCACAGTTCATCCCATCGTCCCCAGCCAGCAGCCAGGTGCAACCATACTCACAGTTGGCATCATTAGTAAAGGTGAATCTAGTAGGAATATGAAAAAAAAAACCTCGCCAGCTTACGATGACAAGTTTATTGTCTGGGGAGTGCGCAGACCGTTGCGAATATTTACTTTATTTCTTCTCCAAACCATAAAATAGCGATTTTTTTTCGCGATTATAAGTTTATTATCTGGTGAGTGCGTAGGCTGATGCGAGTATTTACTTTATTTCATCTCCTAACACTCCTTATGCATTGGTGGTCGTGTGGTCTAGACTACGGACTGGCGATCGAAGGGTGGTCGGATCGAAGCTGGATGCCTACGTCATTTTTTGAGTTCACAAACTAAAATTATTTTCACCACTCCTGGTAACCGCCACTTAAATTCACTTACCCGATGCTAGCACACCTCTGCAGGCGACGACTGAACCAACCAACACACATAACAAAATGGCCGCATCGATACCAGCGCCCCTAGCTGCGAACGGTCGATTCTCTCACACACTGGTGGTGGGCACGGGAATCAAATTAAATATGGAGGACGTAAAAAGAAAGAACTTAGCACACTCTGGTGGCGGGCGCGGGAATTAAACATGACTGTCTACAGCAGACGACTGGCAGCAGGAATAAAAAATGGCTACCTACAGCAGACGGCAATGACGGTGATAAGAGGACGCGAAAAGCAAGAGAGGGAGGAAAGGTGTGCGAGACAAGAGAGAAAATAAAGAACGCCGGAAGTAATATGAGAAAACCACAAGGCATAGAACGGACGAGGGTGAAGACGGGCGTGGGAGATAGAGCAACAGGAAGGAATTCCAGATCATGAGAAAAAGACGAGAAATGCAAGAGCATGAAGAGATGGGAAGGAATGATAGAGCAAGAGGGAAAAAAGAGAAAGTTTGAGGGAAAAACGGGAATCCAAGATGGCTGCAATTGGCAAGGAATGGCGGAGCAGGTGGTTTCGGCATGACATCATTCAATATGGCAGCCAACTCGTCCCCAGCCAGTAGCCAGGTTGCGGTGAGCATACAATTTATAACTACTTAAAACTGTAATTTCACGAAAAAATATGATAACTTTATGTTAACAAAAGTATAAAACTATTGTGATACATGACATACTTAGGAAGCAACCAAACACGTAATACATAAGGTAGGTTTTCAGAGGTTTGATTCAAAAAGTTTGAATATACCGCGAAAAGCGTATAATAACGGTAACCAAGTCACACACAATCCATCCCAAAGTATAAAACGTTTCTTCCTGTAGTAGCAACCAATGAACAGGCGTTATTTCACTCTACTTTAAGAACGGTTGTGTAAATTGGTTTACTGCGATTATGATTCATGAAATTTCCGCTCCTCTAATAATACATATATCACTCCGGATTTTCGCATGTGGGAATCATGCCGCTGGTCGGCGGGTTTTCTCGGGGATCTCCCGTTTCCCCCGCACTTTCATTCCGTCGCTGCTCCATACTCACCTCAATCACCCTCATCGGCTCTCAAGACCTCGCTGTTCGAAGCCGCTCAAATCTCTCTTCTCTCTCTCTCTCTCTTTCTCTCTCTCTCTCTGCTATATTCTCGGGTATTTCCTCATTTTTCTTATCGACGAAATTAAATAAGCAGGAAACCAAGGGTATGCGAGGTTCGGGAGGCGATAGGACGGCCACAGAAGTGTGATTCATGACTGCCGTCAAATGCGGAGAGGCGCTGCGGGCGGCTGGATAAAGCAAAGCCGACATCCACTCGAGCACTATCGAGAGGAATGCGATCCCCATTTCAAATATAGACCCTGGACACGCTTTGCAGATCTGGTCGGCCTTGAACAACCTCAGCATGCCTCGGCGCCGTCCACCTGGGATTCGGGGTGATGGGCGCTCGTATTGAGAACGGAGGGGCCGCGGTGGTGTAGTTGTCAGACTACTCGCCTGCCACCCAGGCGAATCGGGTTCGATTCCCGGTGGGCTCGTTCCCGGATTTTACCATGTGTAAATCGTTCTGGACGATGTTTATGGTCGGCGGATGCTATTTGTTTACTGGTTCCAGCAATAGTGAAGACCAATTTTTTCCTTTTGACTTGGTTGGATGTGATTGGTCCATGGTAGCGTAGGTTTAATGCCAAGGCGTGTTAAGAAAACTTTGGTTCAACGATGAAAGCAATTCCAACCTTTGCGTGTTTGAAGTCCATTCTGTCTTGAAATAATAAAGCTAATTTGGCAGGCCTCTATTAATGATGAACAAGGAGACATTAGCTAGGGCTAGGCGTAAACACCAGGATATCAGGGGTTTGGACAAAAGCTGAAGAGGGCTACACATACGCCACAGTCGAATACAAACATGGTGACATAAGCTAAAGTGAACCTGAATGAAAGTTACAAAAACAAAGAGGGAAATGAAAATCGCGTAGACCCGAATGTAAACTAGGTCTGAACGTTAAGGTTCGGCTTCACCCCTATTGCAGAAATTACTCTTCTTCGCGTCATAATTTCGGATTCATAGTAACTACTGACAATGTACGGTTATAGAAAATTTACATTTTACGAGTTGTTTAATATTTTTGTGCGCAATTTTAATTGTGTGTTATGCTTTTTGTAAAATGCGGAGAACATACTTATATTTTATTAATATGTTCTCGACTTTTTACAACAAGAAAATAACACGCAATTAAAATTACACGCACAAAAATATTAAACAACTTGTAAAATGTTAATTTTTTATAATCGTTCATTATCAGTAATTAATATTAATTCGAAATTATGACGCGAAGAAGAATAATTTCTGCATAAGGGGCGAAGTCGAGCATTAAGATAAATCGACTGATTTCGGAAATAGCTGGGCCCGAGACCTCTGCATAAAAGGAAAGGGGATTTGCACACTTCGTCATAATTTTCATTTCTAACGCTCCGATCACACGCTAGGCAAGCTTCACCCCTAGCTCACCAAGCCAATATCAAACAGGAAGAGAACAGAGTATTATTATACGTTGTAATAAATGTATACATATGGCGTAAAACCGACCTCGATTGTTTACGCTGTCATTATTTAAAGATGTTCGTGATAGGATTAACCTTCTTCCAGCCAAGGTCTTGAGTTACGACCTGTTCACAAGGGGCTCCCTTCTTGCCACTGGGCGCTCACTTGGCGGTAACGCTCTGAGCCACGCCAAGGGCGGGTGTTGTGGAACAATCACGCTTTCTGTTTTCCCGCCGAGCAACCCCGTAGACTAAAGATAAGTTAGGCCGATTTTCATCTTCTACGCATACTCCAACACTGATCGCCGCATCGCCGATACACCTGCCAAAGTCACGCGGTCGACAATGACGACCGTCTTTGTTTACATGCGAATTTTACACAGACCCACACTTTTATATTAATAAAATACGACTAACGTTAATATATTCTAACTGCATTAAAACTAGGTTAGCGGGAATGCGCAAACACCTCAAAGCACTTGCTTACACAGACGGTTCTCTTCTAACCTCAAATCCTATCCCCCGTTGTTTTTGACAGCGCTATTGTCAGAAAAGCAGTCCGATGTTTGGAAGAAAGAGAGTGACCACTGCGCAGCTATAATGAGCNCTTACACAGACGGTTCTCTTCTAACCTCAAATCCTATCCCCCGTTGTTTTTGACAGCGCTATTGTCAGAAAAGCAGTCCGATGTTTGGAAGAAAGAGAGTGACCACTGCGCAGCTATAATGAGCACTCTACCCTCATCGTCCCTCGACGGAGCAATCGTGGAGTTACCGCAGCCACCGATGAGCCTGCACGAAGTACGAGATTAAGAAGCCAGCACCGCGGCAGGGTCGACACGCGACACGAGGAGGCTGGGGGGATGGNTTTATTTCTTCTCCAAACCATAAAATAGCGATTTTTTTTCGCGATTATAAGTTTATTATCTGGTGAGTGCGTAGGCCGATGCGAGTATTTACTTTATTTCATCTCCTAACACTCCTTATGCGTTGGTGGTCGTGTGGTCTAGACTACGGACTGGCGATCGAAGGGTGGTCGGATCGAAGCTGGATGCCTACGTCATTNATTGGTGGTCGTGTGGTCTAGACTACGGACTGGCGATCGAAGGGTGGTCGGATCGAAGCTGGATGCCTACGTCATTTTTTGAGTTCACAAACTAAAATTATTTTCACCACTCCTGGTAACCGCCACTTAAATTCACTTACCCGATGCTAGCACACCTCTGCAGGCGACGACTGAACCAACCAACACACATAACAAAATGGCCGCATCGATACCAGCGCCCCTAGCTGCGAACGGTCGATTCTCTCACACACTGGTGGTGGGCACGGGAATCAAATTAAATATGGAGGACGTAAAAAGAAAGAACTTAGCACACTCTGGTGGCGGGCGCGGGAATTAAACATGACTGTCTACAGCAGACGACTGGCAGCAGGAATAAAAAATGGCTACCTACAGCAGACGGCNCGCGGGAATTAAACATGACTGTCTACAGCAGACGACTGGCAGCAGGAATAAAAAATGGCTACCTACAGCAGACGGCGACGACGGTGATAAGAGGACTCGAAAAGCAAGAGAGGGAGGAAAGGTGTGCGAGACAAGAGAGAAAATAAAGAACGCCGGAAGTAATATGAGAAAACCACAAGGCATAGAACGGACGAGGGTGAAGACGGGCGTGGGAGATAGAGCAACAGGAAGGAATTCCAGATCATGAGAAAAAGACGAGAAATGCAAGAGCATGAAGAGATGGGAAGGAATGATAGAGCAAGAGGGAAAAAAGAGAAAGTTTGAGGGAAAAACGGAAATCCAAGATGGCTGCAATTGGCAAGGAATGGCGGAGCAGGTGGTTTCGGCATGACATCATTCAATATGGCAGCCAACTCGTCCCCAGCCAGTAGCCAGGTTGCGGTGAGCATACAATTTATAACTACTTAAAAACTGTAATTTCACGAAAAAATATGATAACTTTATGTTAACAAAAGTATAAAACTATTGTGATACATGACATACTTAGGAAGCAACCAAACACGTAATACATAAGGTAGGTTTTCAGAGGTTTGATTCAAAAAGTTTGAATATACCGCGAAAAGCGTAT
This sequence comes from Clitarchus hookeri, assembly GCA_002778355.1. NCBI lineage: Eukaryota > Metazoa > Arthropoda > Insecta > Phasmatodea > Phasmatidae > Clitarchus > Clitarchus hookeri. The sequence continues at coordinate 88,248 of NQII01001077.1, read as the reverse complement.
AATAACGGTAACCAAGTCACACACAATCCATCCCAAAGTATAAAACGTTTCTTCCTGTAGTAGCAACCAATGAACAGGCGTTATTTCACTCTACTTTAAGAACGGTTGTGTAAATTGGTTTACTGCGATTATGATTCATGAAATTTCCGCTCCTCTAATAATATATATCACTCCGGATTTTCGCATGTGGGAATCATGCCGGACGATGCCGCTGGTCGGCGGGTTTTCTCGGGGATCTCCCGTTTCCCCCGCACTTTCATTCCGTCGCTGCTCCATACTCACCTCAATCACCCTCATCGGCTCTCAAGACCTCGCTGTTCGAAGCCGCTCAAATCTCTCTTCTCTCTCTCTCTCTCTTTCTCTCTCTCTCTCTGCTATATTCTCGGGTATTTCCTCATTTTTCTTATCGACGAAATTAAATAAGCAGGAAACCAAGGGTATGCGAGGTTCGGGAGGCGATAGGACGGCCACAGAAGTGTGATTCATGACTGCCGTCAAATGCGGAGAGGCGCTGCGGGCGGCTGGATAAAGCAAAGCCGACATCCACTCGAGCACTATCGAGAGGAATGCGATCCCCATTTCAAATATAGACCCTGGACACGCTTTGCAGATCTGGTCGGCCTTGAACAACCTCAGCATGCCTCGGCGCCGTCCACCTGGGCTTCGGGGTGATGGGCGCTCGTATTGAGAACGGAGGGGCCGCGGTGGTGTAGTTGTCAGACTACTCGCCTGCCACCCAGGCGAATCGGGTTCGATTCCCGGTGGGCTCGTTCCCGGATTTTACCATGTGTAAATCGTTCTGGACGATGTTTATGGTCGGCGGATGCTATTTGTTTACTGGTTCCAGCAATAGTAAAGACCAATTTTTTCCTTTTGACTTGGTTGGATGTGATTGGTCCATGGTAGCGTAGGTTTAATGCCAAGGCGTGTTAAGAAAACTTTGGTTCAACGATGAAAGCAATTCCAACCTTTGCGTGTTTGAAGTCCATTCTGTCTTGAAATAATAAAGCTAATTTGGCAGGCCTCTATTAATGATGAACAAGGAGACATTAGCTAGGGCTAGGCGTAAACACCAGGATATNAAAGCTAATTTGGCAGGCCTCTATTAATGATGAACAAGGAGACATTAGCTAGGGCTAGGCGTAAACACCAGGATATGAGGGGTTTGGACAAAAGCTGAAGAGGGCTACACATACGCCACAGTCGAATACAAACATGGTGACATAAGCTAAAGTGAACCTGAATGAAAGTTTCAAAAACAAAGAGGGAAATGAAAATCGCGTAGACCCGAATGTAAACTAGGTCTGAACGTTAAGGTTCGGCTTCACNAAACAAAGAGGGAAATGAAAATCGCGTAGACCCGAATGTAAACTAGGTCTGAACGTTAAGGTTCGGCTTCACCCCTTTTGCAGAAATTTTTCGTTTTGGCGTCATAATTTCGGATTCATAGTAACTACTGACAATGTACGGTTATAGAAAATTTACATTTTACGAGTTGTTTAATATTTTTGTGCGCAATTTTAATTGTGTGTTATGCTTTTTGTAAAATGCGGAGAACATATTAATATTTTATTAATATGTTCTCGACTTTTTACAACAAGAAAATAACACGCAATTAAAATTACACGCACAAAAATATTAAACAACTTGTAAAATGTTAATTTTTTATAATCGTTCATTATCAGTAATTACTATTAATTCGAAATTATGACGCGAAGAAGAATAATTTCTGCATAAGGGGCGAAGTCGAGCATTAAGATAAATCGACTGATTTCGGAAATAGCTGGGCCCGAGACCTCTGCATAAAAGGAAAGGGGATTTGCACACTTCGTCATAATTTTCATTTCTAACGCTCCGATCACACGCTAGGCAAGCTTCACCCCTAGCTCACCAAGCCAATATCAAACAGGAAGAGAACAGAGTATTATTATACGTTGTAATAAATGTATACATATGGCGTAAAACCGACCTCGATTGTTTACGCTGTCATTATTTAAAGATGTTCGTGATAGGGTTAACCTTCTTCCAGCCAAGGTCTTGAGTTACGACCTGTTCACAAGGGNCACGAGGAGGCTGGGGGGATGGGGGGGGTGCCACGCCCACGAGTCACCTCCGGCCGTGCAAAGTGGGAGCACCCGGAGAAAACAACCGCCCCGCGGTACTGGCCGAGGTTTCTCCCATCGCACACCGCGGTGAACCCGTGGACGAAATATTTCATAGGAATTCGCGTTGCTTACTTACGGTCAGTCTGGAAACAAGCTTAATTAATTTCGTTTCCAGTGAATTAACGCTTTTGTGGTGCTCAGTTCTTGCGTGATTTGAAGTCAAAATCCCAAATTGAGAATTGCAGAAAGTTTTTAAAACCGTTTTCCTTGGTAGACTCACTCCTAAAACAAGTTTTACCAACAAAATAATAAAAGTATGTAATAAAAAAAATGTCGGCATTGTATGTTTTAACTCCTTTTTAGGCCCTTATTTATTCAAAGTTTTGGAAGTTGGAAAAAAATTTCTACCATACTAACAATTAGCTAACTTAATACGTGTGGTGTTGCAGGTCTGGCATTCGGTGAAAGTGATGCGTACCACTTATACCGTAAATCAGAAGCATGGTTTACGAAACACTTACTTACAAGGGAAGAAAGAAACTGACAGCACTTGGCACTGCGCCTTGCTGTTCATAACGCCGTCCACGTAATTTTTTCCTTTGTATCACGTACACGATCTTGGACAATAGTAATGATTGGGTCAAATTACAACGAATGACAGAATAATGCGTAGGCGTATTTTTCATGAAATTTTTAGCCGTCGTGGAGGGTGTCAATAAGACGTGGACTAAGNGAAGCATGGTTTACGAAACACTTACTTACAAGGGAAGAAAGAAACTGACAGCACTTGGCACTGCGCCTTGCTGTTCATAACGCCGTCCACGTAATTTTTTCCTTTGTATCACGTACACGATCTTGGACAATAGTAATGATTGGGTCAAATTACAACGAAAGACAGAATAATGCGTAGGCGTATTTTTCATGAAATTTTTAGCCGTCGTGGAGGGTGTCAATAAGACGTGGACTAAGGTCGGTAGGCTTTCTCTGGGTTCTGCTACTTTCTTCCGCCAGTGCATTCCATAGCTCAACTGTCCGCGTCGCCTTTGAGGGCTGACAGCCGCCATCCACGATCCCTCACTTAACCCTTTGTAAACTGATTTAATTTATGGTTTCAGGTGTTGCGAACTAGAAATGTCTGGTCACAGCTGTGAGCGTAGTGTTCGCCTATAATAAGAAACTTTAATAATCTAGAAAAGGAACACGGTTGTGAAATCAGCTACCCTCAGGGAAGATCATTGGTGATAGCCTCGCACTGTGGGGTACCGGCCGAAAATATCCTTCTCGTGCGTTATGCATACTATTGTGTGCAATGAGTCCGATTGGGTCAAAGGGCCACCACTGAGGTAGAGGAACTTTAGGTATTATGGAATACCACTTTGTTTTCCAAATAAAAAAACCATAATATTAAAGTTATGGCTACTGGCATTGTGCTAGTATGATACTCAGACTCTTGTACATTAGTCCAGTAAGTAGAAGTACATAAGTATTAATACAGTTTTTTCAATTTAATTTTTTTCAAAAAATTATAATTTCGGGCAATATGGAATAATGTAAGTAATATGGAATAGAATGAATTTTCAATTAAGGCTTCCTTTTTTACTGACTTATATTCTATAGAAACTGTATAAATTAATAAATGTGTAATTTTCAAACAAAAGGCAATAACAAAATGTCACAAAAAGATTTTAAAAAGTTCCTTAGAATGCTAAACACTAACATTTAATAGACTTTAGAAAAGCATATATTTACAAACGTTACAGGCACGATGGATTTTCAATTAAGGTGGCCTTATTTACTAACATATATTTTATAGAAATTATTCAAATTACAATAAAAACAATAATTAATAGTCTAAAAATATTTTAAAAAACTAGGGTTCAAATGCTGAACACTAATATTCAGTTGCCTATAGAAAAGCATATATTTGCGAAAGTCGCTGACATAGATCAGTGTTTCTGCTCCAGAGCAGTCAGAGTGTGCCCACAATTCACACATTGTCCACTGAACCCACCCATCCCCGTGTGTATCCTCTGAGAACTTCCCCTGGCAAAAGAGGCACTCTGTATCTTCACTACTTGGTTTTTCTTTATGAACAGTCAAATCAAGATCGGAAGATTCATCGGAAATGTATCCACGTGATTCATTGCTACTGGAACTATCTTCTTCAATGAATGGTTTTTTTCGGCTAAGATCTTTCTCTAACAGTTGACGGCCTAGGTTCAGCAGAAGAGGCAGTAGAAGTAGATTTTGTGATGTATGGGCCACTTCTTTCCGTCGTATTCATGTGGCTCTTGGTTTTCTTTTGGTCATATTTTTTCTTCTTCTCACTATCCTTTTTATTCTTCTTGTTGTCATTTTGGTTACGCTTCGCAAGCGCATCTCGAAGTTTGGTTTTGTAAGGAGAATCGGCGATTACTTCAGAAATCGTTCTTTTCCGACCAGTTTTGGAAGATGTAGATTTTCTCACTGTAACTGGAGAAATGTCCTTAGGCAGAACCTTGGTTTCCATCCCTGAAGATGAGTGAACAGGGCATTGAGCAATTGAAAGGAAATCTCTTGAATGTTCAGACATCTGAGACTCACAGTGTGATGCATGCCTAGATCTACCGTCACATTCTAAGTCTTTGACTACACTCACCACTAGCTCTCTCTCTCTCTCTCTCTCTCTCTCTCCCTCTCTGTTTTCTCTTTGTCAGATTCAGCAGGTGGTATTCTAGAGTTTGAGTTAGGACTTAGTCTAGTAGTAGTAACATCATTTTTGCAGCAATGAAGTCGTCATCACAGAAAATTTACTGGATATATCTCTGTTGCTCGAAATCCATAGACAGCGATCTCTCCAGTTTGGACTTTCGGGTATGCCCCCCCAAAGAGTTCTGCAATGCCGTAAGGCTTCATGGGACCTGAACTACGTCTTATGAACTGACGAACCTCGTTACTCTAGTACACTTTCAGGGACCCCATAAATGTTTTGTCTAACGGCTGTATCTTGTGTGTACAGTGTGGGGGCAACTCACAATGCGTATGTGGTTTTCCCGTGCCAATCTGATGACTTCTTGGTTCTTTGTGTGACTGTAGCGTGCGTCGAGGATCAACAGGATGGGTGACTCTTTTGATGGTTTTGTATGCGTTATTAAATTTTCAAACCAACGGGTAAATAAATATTTGTCTGAACCCACCCTGGTGGATGGCAAACCCCAACAACTCCAGGAGTGGCCCCTTTCATCAACACTTGATTCATATTTGTCCTGCCAAATATCATGTATGGAGTCACAAAATCCCCAGCTGCACTCATACATACAATGATCGTCACAAGTGAACCTCGTTCAGCCGAGGTCAGGGCGGCTATCAGGCACTTTTCTTTGAGTACCAGAACTTCAGATAACTTGCTCTGCACAATCGACAGACCGCTCTCATCTACACTGTACACTCGATGTGCTGGGTACAGGTCCTCATTAAAGAAGAGCTCCAACAAATAAAAAAATTATTGCCACAGCTTCCTTGGTTAACCCCCTAGCCCTTGCAAAGGATGTACCTGCTGGCTTTCTTATTGACAGGGTATCTTTATGTATTCTAAGCAAACCATAGAGCCAGTCTTTACCAGCTTCTCCTAAGTAACCAAATGGGTTCTTAATATTGTTTCTTTTCGTATACAATAGCTCTTACATATATTCTGGTTAAACCATACAATTTTGATTCCATCTCTGGCAAATAACTAACTAATTCATTCTATAACTCTACAGAAAAAACTGGCTTACATCCCTTTTCCTGCATCACTGCAACCTCAGGGTTATGTGCTCCCTCTTTGGCAAGGCAAAATAGAGTGGTTCTTGGCACATCACATTCCTTGGCAACTCTTAGGTACCCCATTCTATTCTCACGAACTAAGGTAATTGCTTTTACATTTTCATCGTATCCCAGGTCATCCGTTTCTTTGCTCAGGGGTCTTTCTTCTTCGCCAGTTCTACAACAGAACAAAACGTAATAATAATTTAAGAGCTCGCACCGATAATATTTTTTGGGTCAAAAAAGGGCACGTTTTTTTAACGTCTTAAGTTATATAGTCCAACTTTTCCTTGCTATTAACTTACAATTGATAATGTCGAGTTCTTTAATTGAAAACATTTTATTTTAAATGTAATTAATTTTACAAAAATATTAAATAACAAATATTTTCAAGTAGACCCTACTAAAAGATGTCACACATATTAAATGCAAGTCTGCATTTAATAGGGGACAGTAGCAATAAAAAATATAGGGCCACCCATATAATTTTTTTATATATGAATCCCGTTACGTTAACTATTTTTTAACAGTTCGAGTTTTGCACAAAATTATATATCTCCAAACAGTTTATAAAAACAACTTTCATTAACGTATCGCTAGCCACACAATAGTTTACTGCACATTTCTGATAATAATTATAATAATAAGTGCCCAGTAAATAAACAAAATGTGCGGGTATTATGGAATACCTCGCAAAATGGAGGGTAACTCGGAATGCCAGCTATTCCATATTACCCGCAATAGCCATTTTAAATATAACTAGGTGGCAGCTATAACCAAGAGCCAAAAGACGCTTGAGAAGTGTGTGAAACAACAGTTCGATACTTCTATTTTACATACACTACAACAGTAGTAACATTAAAACTAATGTAATATTTTTTTGTGCTCACAGATAAGCTCACCTGCACAATATTCGTGATTTGTGGAAAAACAAAACAGGCGATGTACAGTGCAGCGTAGCTCCAACGAACATGGCGTCTCAGCAGTTGAAATGGTGTTGGGAGGAGCAGTAGTTCCACTTGGGTCCGCATGGTTGCGACTCTTGTCAACCGAGAAACTACAGTACATATTCCATAATACCCGAAGTTCCTTCTAAGCGCAACCTCGTTGACATGCACTTCTTACCACAGAATATAAAAGCACTCAGAAGCGAAAATGTTGCACACATTCCGAACTCCAGCCGTCCAAGCGAAGGAGAAGTTTCTTTTTCCCCCAAGAGCAACATGCCAGAGCGTGCGAAATACGACAAATATGGACAGCACTTAACAGCTGCGGTCTTTAGCACCGATGGGGATGACGGAAGGCAGAGATGCAGCAGCGACAGAATGTAACGGTGGGGGAAACGCGGGAGTACCCGGAGGAAACACGCCGGCCGACGGCAACGTCCGCCACGTTTACCACACGCGAAAATCCGCGGTTCGTCCCCGGATTTTCCGACGAGAATTGAACCCGGTTCTCCGCGGTGAGAGGCGAGAGGTTTATAAATATCGCGGCCTCTTGAGAGTATGAAACACGCCAATCAGTGCCAAGATGCGAACTTGCCAGATGCCTGGTCGAATCGACAGGGCACCTCCCACAACACGACGTTGCCAAAAAAATACGTTAGGAACTCATGCAGAGCATCGTAAATCCCCTCGGCTGAATTGATAAGCCCACTTACAAGGCACCGCCACGCCATTTCATTTCTTTGCTTCTGAACTAGATAAATATTTAGTTTTACTGAGCTATTTCGGAGTACATGATCTTAACAGTAAAATTGCAATACTGAAACACAAAAACTTCCCTACTGTTTATTATAATTTATGTTATAGATTTTTGTAGTGAAATTTCGCGAAAATATTTCAAGACAGGTTATATTGAAAAACACTGCGGGGCGATTTACCTATCTTGACTGGCTGAATTACTTTTTGACGCAAGTTAACTGTCTGAACACGAATCACGTAGGAGCCGTGCCGATGCTGCCAAATTCTGAGTGGCCCGGTCAAATATGAAAACGTCTTCTCAAGCAGACAACAAACCATAGCAATAGACAAACTGCTTTTTAGTGCTTGTAGTATTGACGTCCACCCTGTACTCAAATTTTTTCTCGAGAAAAATCATTAGTTCTAGTTATAGAGAATGTAAATTTAAGGGAAACAAACACGGCTGATAATAAAACCAGCTGTTTTTATTCTGCCGCTACGTGCACACAGAACACGGACATTCCCAACAACTTTTCAGGGCAAAGGAGTGCTTCAGAGTAGTTGATTGGCAAGCAACAAACAAATGAAGAGTGGCAGTGATGAGATCAAAGGTTCTTGCTACATT
>NQII01001077.1:55349-79980 GCA_002778355.1 Clitarchus hookeri | reverse complement strand
TGCTAGTACTGTTTGCCGAAAATATTCCCGTACATTCTTGGTCACAGGCGAAAATGTCTAGGAAAAATTCCGAGACGCGTTAGCTATGCCAATGCGACGGTAGCGAACGCTTGATATCTTACAGTTGAGTAACGGAGTTTCCTTTAAAGGTAGTAGTTATACCAAGTTAAGTTATCAGCTACAAAAGATACACATATAAAACCCACCTGTTGAGTAACGGCGTTAAGTTAAGAGTGCATGGGCCGTAAAGTAACACTACAGAGGTTAATGACATTTTACACATTTACGGAAGCCAATACACAAACCCTCAAAAACGGCAATCCTAGATAACCATTTCTACCAACTTTGTTAGCAATAAGTTATATTTTCCCAAACTGATGCGTTTCTATTGAGCTGTTTCGAACGCCGTAAATTTTCATATGTTTTTGCAGCAAAAGATATTTTGACAAATAAATGCATCAATGTGGCAAAAATAGTTGACAACAAAGTTGGCGAGAACAGTTAACTAGGATTTACTTTATTTTTAGCTTTTCTAACTTTGCTTCAAAAAACCTGCATACTTCAATTTACGCATTAGGANCCACACACACACACACTTTTAGTTACTTTTATATTAACGACCAGTTACACTGCATACGAGGTTATTAAAAGTATTTTAAGTTACTATATACACTAAAGTAACTTAACTGAAGTAAACTTTAAACTGTAACTTATCCAACCAAAGAGTAAAGATGAGGTAGACCGATTCTTCGTCTTCTGCGCATGTACCCAACATTGACCTACCTCAAACCAGCACAACTGTCAAAGTCGCGTGGTCAACCGTGCTACTCTAAATTCGAACCAGTGGAAAACTACTGATTCGCAGTATAATCCAACCACTCAAATCAGTGAAAATGGCTCCACTTAGAATCGGTGGAAAACAAATGATTGTTTCAATGAAATAATTTCACCGGAAGAATGAGTGACGGCCAACTGCGTGCGGTGAATTAAATTTTATTTTTATTGTTTTCAGTCAAATAATTACGGGAAATAAACATATATTTCCGATAGTCACCCTTTATATTGTGCATTTTAAAGTAATTTAAACAAAAGGAAAAAAAATTCACAGTGCCCAAGATTAAAAAACAAACCAATGAAAAGCATTAAATCAAATGTTTGATGAATCAGAGGAAAATGTGAAGGAAAACTCGCATTTTTCACTAGTTCATAGGGTAAGTTGACTGAAATGATTGTTGAATAAGTAAGGTGCTCNGTGAAGGAAAACTCGCATTTTTCACTAGTTCATAGGGTAAGTTGACTGAAATGATTGTTGAATAAGTAAGGTGCTCCTAACTAATCTAAAAAGTGAAATTCACACTTATTCAGATTTTAAGTGTGATGAACGTGTTTTTCACAACTTAATTTTCAACATAAATGTAAATGAAATATTTTTACCAATATGAATTTGATCAAACTGCATTACAAATGGGTTGAGGAAGTATACAAACATCTCAAAGCACTTGTTTACTAATCAGCGCTCTAATCTCGTGTCCTATCGACGTCGTTCACGATAGTCGTATTGGCAGGAAAGCAGTTCAATGTAGGGACACGGAGACTGGTTTTGCGCAGCTAGCGTGATCACTCTGTCCCATATTCACTCTACGAATCCAACACCCCGTCAGGGTGAGCGGCAGAGAGGGAAACTGCCTGGGGGAGGCAGCCGAAATCGCCCTCGCTCCGCGAGTATCATGTCCAGTTCACGTTGACTCGCTTCCACATATCTGCCCGGCCATTCTTTATGCAAGATTCTTTAATAATNGTAGAGAGGGAAACTGCCTGGGGAAGGCAGCCGAAATCGCCCTCGCTCCGCGAGTATCATGTCCAGTTCACGTTGACTCGCTTCCACATATCTGCCCAGCCATTCTTTATGCAAGATTCTTTAATAATTAACGGGGATTTTTAAGCACCCGCTCTCACTGCGGAAAGCTAAACGAAAAAGGATCAACATAAGAGGATTATTCCAATGAGTATAAGGTACAGGCTGGTATAGTTTTGCCAATAATTCTCGTTTGTACACGCGGTAATACAATTATGTTGGCTACACTGGTAACCTAAGAGCTTAAAAAAATTCGAAATAAAGTTACTCAAGGGTGGTGTGACAAATACAGTTTAATTATACTGGATGTCTCTTGTGCTTTCCCGGTGAGCACATATATACACTTGACATGCACAGTACCCAGTGCGAGACAGTAAAACTTATCTCGTTTATTCGTATTCTGCGCATGTACCCAACATTTACCTACCCCAAAAGAACACAACTGCCTAAGTCACATGGTCAACAGTGATGAAAATATTTGTTTATATCTTAATTTTTTAATGTCAATCGCCAAGAAAATTAGCCAAAAAAAATAAACAGAAATCTACATGTAAAGTTACATAATTTTCTTTGGATGTATCTAACGCACACTAAAGGCGAGACATCATTACAGCACATTAGTAACATAAAAACAGCTTTCATTCTAACTCCTGGGCGCTGTTCCCAATTTACGTAACGTCAACATGGACGGCGCTAAATTTATTGCGCTGATTGAGTGTGTCTCATCTCTTAAATCACGTGGGTCGTGCAACGCTTTAGCCCCCTCCCCCCCCTACATAAAATAAAAACGAACAAATGCCCGACATGGAAAGACGTAAATAGCACCACGTATATTCGCGGAAATTCCTTACCCTCGCATCCACTACTCCTACGTCACTTGCGCCTGTGTGATATGCAATTTGTGTCGCAGCCGAGATGTGCGTGAGCGAGTCAGTAGGGAGAGCGATTTATTTTTATTCCAAGAAGTGGAGAGATTTGGGCGACTCTTAAGGTAGAAGTAAAGTGGATCTCCTTATAGTGATGCAACCCTCAACACAATAAATGCAGAACACTTTAAAATTTACTGTACAGATTTCCAAAATCGTTGNAGCAAACTTTCGGAGAGTAACTTCAATGGAACCGAGACGCACAGCAGGTGGTGGACTTCGACCGGCAGCCTGTTCCTTGGTCGTTCACATAGTTCAAAAGCAAGGCAGTTGTTTACCATCGTACCTCCTCGCTCGGTTACGGCCACCTGCTGCTGGGCCGGTTCAAGGCGTGTATGGGTGCAGTCCCACGCATTTGCATTCCACACTCAGCAAGCTTTTTTCCAATCCACCAAAACTAAGTTGATTCATATGCTAACTACTTTAGCATCGAGACTGATTCAAAAGTTTTGTTCGCGATTCTCGCTTTCGTCGCAAACACAGAGCAAAAACAATGAAGGAACTTGTGCAGTCACTGGACGCTGCGTTAAATTCAACAGTAAATTGTTTGACTTTTATAACAAAACAGTAAGTCTAATGATTTTACATTTATACGTTTACAAGAACTATTCTACAATTAATGACATGAGCAAACTGTTATATTTATTTTGTAAACACGTTTTACAGATGCCAGCAATAGCTATTTTTCACGTAACGTAAAAGTGGGTTATAAACGTGCTCAACCAACGTGAATGTAATTGCGCCAGAATACTACAATTCATAATGTAACACTCAACGACTTCAGCATGGATGATATCAATTTATATGCTGTAGTTAGAACCAGATTTTCCTTCATAAATGGGGACGTGACTTATGCCAATACAGTGTTGGCGATACCAGCTCATACTAATTAAATGGTTTGAGAAACTTTAAGAAACAGTGTCGTTGTGATGTATCAAATAAATGAAATGGTTATTTGTATGCCAACTGCAGGTCCTTTAAACATATTTTTGTTGATATAAAGAATTAGCTACGTTACAAAGCTCATACAATTAATAATAAAAGTTAAAAACAAAGTTAGTAATACATTATTGCTAGTGTTTATCGCCCACTTAGTTTAAATTCACCGATGGGGATACACGAATTCCCAGTACCAATAGTGAGAAAAATATGGTTGTCATTAAACTAGTTAAGCCAGCACTAAAACTTTATTTATAAAGTCAGTAATAAATACTAAATAACCTAGCGTATTCTTTATTTTGATGTATAAACTTCGAGAGAAACTTTAAATTATTGTGATGATCTGAAATTTGCTATAAAAGTTCACCGGAACCAAATGTATCTGCCATAACCAATCCCCGTAAATGTAAATCGCTCTACAGATTAACTTATGTTCAGATGATAACTTTTCCTTTTTATTTCGAGATTTGTACTCGTTCTAAAATGTAATTTGTGATAACTGCTTCAAACCAGGGGAATGCGACTGCAAAACAGTGGGAAATTATCAACTGATATAATTTAAAGACTAATGATTGTATCAATGATTCGAGTCCACAAAATTACCAATGACGTACACTGATTGAGAGTTATTACTACTACTTCATATCACTTATCGAAAGTGAGTTACGTATATTCACAAGTCAGTGGCAGAAAAATAACTACATATTCAGACAGTAGTATTTCACTGTTCGAATTCACTGATTTAGAACGACAAATGCATTCATTGGCAACTACATGTGCCATTACTTACTATATTGAATCTATTTCTTAATAAAACCATTAGTCAAGTCTATCATTTGGTACGTGGGAAAACATGTTTGTTTTAAGGGCAATTATTCATTAATTAGTACTGGGAAATTTACAAAAATTTATACTATTCACTATAAATTGTACTTGGGAATGGTGAGAATCAAGAAACTAAATCACATTTTAAAAATTTAAGAACTTAGTACAGTCATAACTTAGCTGCTGGCAGAAAAAAATAACGAGGTACATGTATATTAAATAATAAATTTTGCCATTATCAATTTTTAAAAAAAAACGGTTATTTCGAGTCAATGAACATGATACCGTCGTCTACCATTGAAGAAAACCTTCTTCGTTTAGCACCANTTCAAAAAACGGTTATTTCGAGTCAATGAACATGATACCGTCGTCTACCATTGAAGAAAACCTTCTTCGTTTAGCACCACTTCGAAGAGCAGTAAATTTTAGAATCGGAAGCAAATCATTGGGTACAGAGACTAGCTCACGACATATGAAATGTTATCTCTAAGGTGGAAGCAAAGTAAACTGCTTAGTGAATCATCTTTGCGTTCGTAGTAGAGAAAAAGGGTCTCGGAAAATATCCTGCCCCCCCCCCCCCNCCCCACAATAAATTCGAAAACTCGCACTACCAACGGCTTGATTCTAACTCGGGCCTCTCGACCACGTATTAGTCACCTTGATGACCGAACCACCATAGCGGAAACTTTACATAGGCCCTACTGTAGTAAATCAGATGTGATAATGAATTTTGAAAATACAGCAACTGCAAAATATGAAAAGTTCTAATATTAACCTGCATTCTGAAAAACCTCCGTTTTATTTTAAATAGTACCTGCTGAAATTAATTTAATTAGTAACAGAGAAAAATTGAATAAAATATTTTCTATCATGTTGTGATTTATGCGCAACTTTTTAATCCCTCTAATGAATTTTTTACAGCGAAAGAAGCTGATAGCAGACCAAAATTATAGAATGGTTGTAAACAACATACGCAATGAAGACGCCCATATTTGAGAACCACGCAATTTATCTGTGTCAGACCATTATGTTTGTATTTGTACGCAGTCACGTCGTGGGGCATTTTAATGTACTGTATACACTCTTGGGTCGTGTAAGTATGTATATGTTGCCCTGCTAGACTAGATAATAATAATATAATTAAAGTTTATAAACCTGCCTGACTTAGGAATACGTGTGAAAACAAAACCCTTAAAGATAGATATACATAAGTTACTTGCCATCACCACCAAACTCAACTTTGTTAAATGAGACGCACAACTGAAAACTGGCATACTAGAATANATAAGTTACTTGCCATCACCACCAAACTCAACTTTGTTAAATGAGACGCACAACTGAAAACTGGCATACTAGAATATCTATACCGAATAAAACAAAAATAGGCACGACATTGCGCAATGAAACCAACAGAGGGTGTTAAGATAGAGTTTCATTGAATAAAAAATTATCTAGCCAGAAATGACAGAAAAATTAAAATCACAGAAAATTCAGAAAAGATGAAAATTAATTAATTATTTAAAACTCCATTGCCAACACTAGCCAAACTTCCTTAAAATTTTCTCTAAACGGAATTACATTATACCAAGTGAAAAAAAAGTTATACAATGTAATAGTTTACCTACTTAATACAGTTCAAAAATGCAAATAAGCTGCTTGTGACCATTGCTGTAATATTTAATCATGCGAAAAGTATTCTTCCCCCACTTTCTCTCATGTCGTCGAGCATTTTNATAAGTTACTTGCCATCACCACCAAACTCAACTTTGTTAAATGAGACGCACAACTGAAAACTGGCATACTAGAATACCTATACCGAATAAAACAAAAATAGGCACGACATTGCGCAATGAAACCAACAGAGGGTGTTAAGATAGAGTTTAATTGAATAAAAAATTATCTAGCCAGAAATGACAGAAAAATTAAAATCACAGAAAATTCAGAAAAGATGAAAATTAATTAATTATTTAAAACTCCATTGCCAACACTAGCCAAACTTCCTTAAAATTTTCTCTAAGCGGAATTACATTATACCCAGTGAAAAAAAAGTTATACAATGTAATAGTTTACCTAGTTAATACAGTTCAAAAATGCAAATAAGCTGCATGTGACCATTGCTGTAATATTTAATCATGCGAAAAGTATTCTTCCCCCACTTTCTCTCATGTCGTCGAGCATTTTGTCCGTAGGGGAAAACTTGATTGCAATATCGGCGCTGGCGACAATAAAGCGGCATTGATACAGGATGCATCTCCATTTTCATCGGAAGTCAAAGGCAGGCCTTCGTATTCACAATTCACCTTCACTGTTTGATGAGGCAGCATTTGCAAATCAAGGTTCACCTCACAATATCAGAACGAAAACTGAGCTCCTGACGACAGTCACTGGGTTATTGGTATTTTTGTAAGGTATAATGTTTAGCATGGTTATTGACATAGATGGCTTGCATAATCAGCTGGTTTGTTGGTTGTTATTCTCATATTCGTCTTCATCCTCCCCTCCACGCCGATTCGATGGCCTACGGGTATTAATTGTTGGAATGCTTGACTGTAATATTTTAGTTGGTGTGGATCGTGTGGTACGTTGGGCTGTATGTCACTAAATATATCATTTTCTGGTGCTGGTCGTAGAGCTAATGGTATGGGCAGTATCTAAATTTTTAATAATGTGTATGTGGGCTAAATCGACGAGGTATGCTTTAGTTATACTAGACGGTGAGTATATTTCGTCTGGTGTTGGTAGAACAGATGGCATGCAATAGGTATATTTTATTTTAGTAAGGACTGTGCAGACTGAATGGCTTGGAGTATGCTTGAGTTATAGTGGATGGCATAGGTGGTGAGTATACATGGTGTCGATCTGTAGCGCAAATGGAATGGGAGTTGGGATATGGGCTGGTCTCAACTGTATAGTTGTTCAAGCTATGATGGGTGGTATGATTAATGTGTTGGATGTTATTGTTGATTGCTATGACTGAGTATTTCTTGGGTTATAGGAGACGAAATGGTTGGTTAGCCTGGTATAGGTCTGTAATGATAGTTTGACAGATGGTAGGGATATTTGGGTTATGGGATGGTTTGGACTGTAAAGTGGCTTGGTACACTTGGGTTATGGTTGATGGTATGGTTGTTATGTTGTGTGGCATTGTTTCCAGTATATCTGTCTGGTGATTGTTGGTGTATGTCAAAATGGCACCGACAGTATGTGTGCATTGGTGAGACCTGTAATGTTAATGCATGCTTGAGTTAAATGGGTTGGTATGGGCTGTCAGTGTATTTGGCTAGTGTCAGTCTGTATGGGAGGAAGTTTATTGTGTCGCGGTGTTTGAAATTGCTTTGTATGGTATGGGTGGTGTATTTTTTAGTATTATTGGGTAGTATGGTAACTACTATAATTTGTATAGTGTATATTTGTAGATAAGTAGGTATGTATGGGCTTTAGGTATAATTTATGGTTGCTTGGTACACTTGAGTTGTGTACATATGGTGAGTTGGGTGATATAGGTGTTTGGTGCATTGGATGGTCTGGTTGATTAGTATGATGTAGTGTTTCTTGATTTATAGAAGATGGGATGTTGGGCGGCCTTGTATCACTTGTTTGACAGATGGTAGGAATGTATGTGTTATGGGTAGGTCTGTACTGAATAGTTGTTTCGTACACTTGAGTTATGGTGGGTGGTACATTTAATGGTGTGGTGCTTGCATGCGGGTATATAAGCAGCTGGGTTCCAGTTAGGAAGCTGAGTTTGAAGGTGGTAGTCGTGAAAGACACTTCGCCTCAGCTCGTGAAAGACAATTCCCCTCAGATCGTGAAAGCAATTGGAATATATAATGGAAACAATGGTCGCTGTTCCATCAACATCTGAGGTTGGGCCAGCGCCATCGAATTCTTCTGACGGGACACCTGCAGCAGCACCGCCATCGCCTTCTTCAAGCATGGCACCGACAATTCCATCGACTTCTTTAGGTGTGACACTGACAGTACCATCGACTTCTTCGGATGGGACACCTACAGTAGGGATGCCATCGAAGACTTTCTCAAAGCTAAGTTGCTGCTATTGTGACAAGATATTTGTCTACAGGCAAAGTGCAAGGAAGTGTGAAAGGACTACCTGCATTAAAGGGCCTTCCTGTGCTTTGTAACGATGTGTCAAGTGCAAGAATTTGTTCAAACATGGTGATAAGTTGAGGAGACATATCAAGATTTGTAAAGGCAGTGTTTCAGCAGCTAAGAAACGACCTGTACTAGCTGTTGGTGAAACCACAACGAACAGATTCTGCCTGAAATAATCAGTATTCAAGGGTATTTTAAAAGATTATGTAATTTGAAAGAAATTTTTAGGTACAAAATACGTATGTACATACCTGGACCACATTAAGCAAAGGATAATCAATTAATTAAGAGAATAAGTTGAAGAAGGTCCCATAAAATATAATGTTTGGCTGGAGTGTACCTACGAAAAGCCTCAACCTTTGGATGAAGAAATCAATCGCCGAGCATTCAATACTGCGAATAAGCATTGTACAATGTTGATGGCATTTCAGAGGCTGTAGAGGCTTTGACAGGAAAGATTTGCCGTGAAAAAGAAGAATATATGGCCAAGGGTTCTAGCTGGATGCTTGCTAGTGTAGACTGTCTTGAGCTACGTATTAAAAGATTATATTCGTTACGTGAAAAGTGAGCATGTTGCTGGAAAGACAATACATGAATTGTATGGAGAATGTAAGGATTCTGTTTTCTTATGTTTGTAGTCTGAACTATGTAAATATATATATGTGTATATATGTGTGTGTGTGTGTGTGTGTGTTTTTAGTGAATAAACAAAAGTGGTTTATTTATTGTTGGCATTGTACCCTGCCTACTTTCCTGATATAGGTAATATGATAGCCTTGGTTTTAAGGGTCGCCATTACATGTTGATACTGTAAGTGTGCATGGTAATAGTAAATTAATGAAATTATATTATATGGCTAACATATTATTTGAAAGTTAGGCCTACACAACAAATATTTAAGTACTATCGCAGGATGCAAACAATCAATGATATGTCGGTAAAGGTCTATGTTGAAATTAAGTGCACAAGAAACGAGAGTGGATATATATTCGTATTCATTTACAGCAGGATGGATGCAGCAGGCTTGGAAGTATTATTTTAAGTAATAGAAATTTTCTTCTGAAACTTGGAAGGAGGACTAATGTGGTGCTGGGCGTGTCCGGACCTGTTTCAGTGCAGTACATAACTTCTGCGCGACTAACCTTTAATACACCAAAGCTATTTTTAAGTAAACACAAATTACCAACTAAATGGTAGATTTCGATGGTTAAAGGTGCAATAGTATAATGAAAAAAGGTGGTGGTGGTGGTATAATTCTAGATGGTGGTCGTCAAGGTGAAATGAAAGAGCACAAGGAAATTAAATTCAAGATGGTGGACATCGAATGACATAGCATAAGTAATTGGTAAACAAGATGGTGGCGACATGGAATGAGAGAACATGAAATAAATGTGTTGCCGGCAGCTCGTCTGGTGGCTTAGACAAATGAAATAAAAGATGAAGGGATGGAGCAAATGCAACTAAAGTGGAATGTGAGAGCAGGATACAATAGGGATGAAATTATAGATCATGGGAAAATGAATTCCAAGATGGTGGCCGGAAACAAGATAGCCGACACTATGGAGGCCAAAAACAAGATGTCGGACAATATGGCAGCCAGAAACAAGATGTCAGCTGTGGCATCAAAGGTCAAAGGTCACAGAGCCGGAACCGGACCCTGGACGAGAAAAAGGGGGTGATTTCGAGGGGAAATAAGACTTTTTGAGAGTAAAAGCCCCCCCCCCCCTCAACCGAATTGGATGAAAAGGATTTTGAGGGCTCGTTTTAGCACTACCTTTTTGAGGCAAAAATGTGGGAAATTTTGAAGTAAAACAAAGAGAAATTTTGAGAGGCAAACTGGAAAAAACAAGATTGTGGCGGTTGCTCCCGGCTCCCGACACGGCTAAATCCTTCTACTCACCACACCTGGGCCAGTTATGTGCAGAGTATGGGCTAGTTATGTGGCGCCACTTCAGAACCAGCAATGATGCCGGGTCCATGCCCGCTGTTGGTCAACTTTATGCCGGCTTGGCATACGACTATAAACCATAAATGGGCAGTAAGTGTTTGACTACACGGGAATTTATGCAATTTTCCTTCAAGAGTGTATTATTGCTTGGTTAGAGCCCAATTTTGTTGACAGATGTAATTATTTGCAGGTTATCAGTCTCGTGCGTACCACCTCAGTGCTCTACTGCGGCTGAGCACAGCTGACGCTCTTCCACGCAGTCCCTCGCACTGGTCGGTGCTGCAGAAAAACACGGGAATCTAGTCCTTATCTGCGCCTCCATACAGCTTCTGCACATAGGCATAAAACTCAAAAGCTCTTCCTGCTCGCTTCGCGCGGCCGAATAACTTTGCAAATAAACTCATAATCACTTGAAAACTATCGACTCAAATAATTACGAAACCATGTCGCAATGTCATCTTTTCTTTACCAATGATATTTTCTACGTAAAAAAATGGTAAAACAATGGTCTTTTGATTATTTTTCTTGACGTGTACATAAAATAAAGTAGCAAGTGAGAGACTTCTTTGTTTTAAGAAATAGATGGGTGAGATGCGTGTGAAATGAAGAAGAAACACCAAAGTTATTTATGTGCTACTCTTAAACGATTACCACACGTTATTTTCTTGTAACGGTATGTAGAACTTCGAAAATATTTCAACCATATAGGAGAGCGGCAGTTACGAACTTTCAGTTAAAATAATGTTACTGGTTATTAGTTAACATATGTATAGTCTATAGCATACATTAATATTAAACCCAATAATCGCAAGTAAGAAGGAGTAAGTACACTTCGTTACAGCAATTCATTCGCAAATTACTTTCGATTTCAAATTATACTTGCCTCACCCAATCAAATTCACAACTACAGCTAAGAAAGTTTAGGTAAGTCAGAGTTTGCCGTAATTGTTGTCCTTTAACAAAAATTCACACTATGCATGCACTTTTCTTCGTTTATTTTTGCTCATAAAATATTCTTAACAGAGATGTCATCTAGATTTTAAACATTTAAATCCATAACTGATTACAAAAAAAAAAGGTTACTCGTTTGTATTTTGTAATAAGGAAACTTAAACACGTTATCGAATGATGAGTGATGAAATACACAGACGTACTATGTTTCTGCATCTGTCCATGACTTGGATCCATTCAGACTCGGCGTCANCACTTTTCTTCGTTTATTTTTGCTCATAAAATATTCTTAACAGAGATGTCATCTAGATTTTAAACATTTAAATCCATTACTGATTACAACAAAAAGGTTACTCGTTTGTATTTTGTAATAAGGAAACTTAAACACGTTATCGAATGATGAGTGATGAAATACACAGACGTACTATGTTTCTGCATCTGTCCATGACTTGGATCCATTCAGACTCGGCGTCAACAATGTTTACGTAACGCACATCACTGTACGCTGCGAGGTTCAGTGCTCACGGATCTTCCGTGTGCGTAAATTACGCGTAATATGTGTAGCGTGCTACTAGTCTAGGTTGTCATTGTTCAAGCCATAAATTTATGTGTGTCTTAGAAGTTCCTATTTCTGTTACATAAACTGAAAAAATTACTTCTTAATTTTCTTATACAACCCCAACCAATAAAGCAAGTATTTATATCGCTACCATTCTGATTTAAGTTCAGATATCTCAAACCCAAACTGTAACTTATGTTCTGGAATAAATAGAATGTCTATAATTAGTTGCGCTATTGTTCAGTATTTTATTATCAGTACACTGCTTGTAGTTTTATATTTACTTAAACGTCACATGGCTACTGCACTTTGTAAAAACATTAAATGAAAAGTAGCTCATGTAAAATGTTAAACCATTAGGCTCACTCGTAGAATTATATGTAGTAGTATACAGTTAATAACCATAAAATATACGTTTGTTTAATACTCACAGAATATAATATACAAATCCATAGAATTACGTAACTGTCAGCAAATTAATTACTAATTGATCACTGCTGCTAGGTGTCTTAGACAAGACCTACTAGAAATTGTCAAGGTTACAAAAAACATATTTTTCTGTAGCTTATATTACTGTCGTTAAAAATAATGCTATAATTTTGGTTTGCATGTAAAATTCACTTATTTCGATTGCATATCAAATAATGAACTTTGATTATCTTGTACACTCTTACTACTTTGGAAGAAAAACAGTTTAAACGCATTTGTTTTAATTATAAAAATTAATAATGCTCGTCGCTTGCAAACAGAGCATAACAAAGCAGATTCTTTAAATCGCTTACGCATAAGATTCCAGTTTTGTATGATACAATTACTTACCGCTCAGCCACGGTGGCCCCACTATTTATTTTTAGAGAATGTGTATCCACGAAAGGCGTATTTTAAAATACTTTATCCTACTTTACATTTTATTTCATAATTATGGAAACACCATTGATAGACCTCAGTTTCGCAGGGGAATAACGGAAGTACCGTAATGTGTTACTGAACTCACAGTGGTCCGATAAAACAAGTAGCAGCCAATAACAAAAAAAACTAGACAGGTGCATATGCTATTCACGGTAAGTTTACGCTTTTTGAAGCCCTCTCATTTTGAATAATAATAAATACATTTATTTTATTGTAGTCTTAGACGTTTATTTTCTAGTCCGGTGAGATATATACACTGTGTTTATTACTTGCATGGCAATATTTATTTTTAAAAGTGGCGGAAGGATAAAAAAAATGACTGATAGAAAAAAGTACCTAGGGCTTCAAAAGTGCTCATTTTACCGTGAACAACCTATATGCGTGCCATATGCACCTAATTCTGAGATTATTTTGCTAAAATTCGCTAGCTGTACACACGAGCTCCCTGGGCATGAAATCACGTTAACTCCGCGGATTCAGTTAGCCTACGTTCAGCGTAGACTGAGCTGGGCGTACATCCATCCGACCCGTTTTGTTTTTGTTCGTTGGCTTCTTCCTGGGCGAGAGTTCCTTCCCCACTCGAGTTGGCACAACGTAACTCAGCAGCTGTACTGCGAAGTGCGGTTATTGTTGGCCCAAGGTCCCACGGGACGCGCCGAATAAACTGCGTTCCACTCAACATGTTAACGCGAAGCGACAGGTGTTTGTACTCCCAAGCCCGCTATTTCTTGAACACGCACATCTTCCGCGTTTCTCGGCCTACGAATTTTTCACATTTTTTATTTTGGTCGTTGCGTGGACGTCGCCGCACCTGTCGCGTGTGTTAGTGTATCGTAGTTACTTCGACATGAATATGAACCAATTACGGACACTGGCAAATATAACACTTGCAGAGCACGTGACTTCGTCGAAGCGCAAATGACCACGCTGTGGCAACAATCAATGAAGAATCTCGTAGTGTGGAGAACATAAAACGTAACAATTATAACAATTTGCACTTTATAATTTATTTACAATCCATGTTTATTTTCGCGTAGATTGAACCAGAATAGGATTTTACTGGTACGAAAGAAAAATAATAAGATCCTACGTAATAAATAACTAAGCCAAAATTATCTTGGAATGGTGATGAAAAATTATGCGGGAAAAACCAAGTCCAGTGCAGCCAACACAATTTGAAGCAGAACAATTTTTACATAGATGTAAGTATGCAACACATTCACGTTGTGTAGCTCATAAGAGGTTGTAAATCTTTACATCGCTAAAAACTTTTAAGGGTGCCGCCGCCTAACAGGATATATTTCTGCACGTACGAGGCCTAGAAGCATGGGAGGAACAGAATGCTCTGACGTAGGCATAGTTGCAGATACAGTCACAAGCAAGACCACGACATACAATTCTGTTGCAGTTAATATCTACGTTAACAGCATTTAGATGGCATCAACAGCTAATCTGAATGCTGTTCCTATATTAAAAGTCTAGGTGGGTGACGGGTAGATACATTTGGCTACTACTACAATCATAATTATTTTCTCAGAGCAGGCACGCGCGTCAGATGCCTCATCACTGACGACCGGTTTGATGACCTGTATGCTAGATTGTACAATTGCCTGTACACTCACGCCGCTGTCCTTGGCTCACTGCCTGCTGCCATAGTGAGACGTGAGTTATACTTGGGGACACCCGAGTTTCGCGAAAAGATTTCCGCACAAGCTAGACTTCAACGCCCCACGGGCATACCAATCTGTTTTCTTTTGCTTATTGACGGCGTGTCTTTGTGAGGAAATTTTCCCCTACATGACTGGGCAATCAGAATAAGGTAACTTTAATACTGTGCGTCTTTGACTCGCGGGCATACACCTAAAGACGCGTAACACGGAAAACATCCAATCACGAAAGTCGATCTGAGCTAGTGTTATGAAATACAACTGGTCGTGGAATGTTTTCGCGAAATTCGGGTGTCCCAAGACAGTCAGCTATAGGCACCGACTTTTCGTTGCAGCTTTATGATCGTCTCGAAGTTTGCCGGAACGTGTAAAACACGCCGTTGCCCGATTGCGAAAGAAACACACACGTTCAGTTCTTAAAGTTTAGGTCGTCCGCGAGTAAATACGTGAATCTGTCATGTCTGCACTCGTTGCCTCTCCGGGCAAGGCACTGAACTGTACCGCTATCCTTTCGTCGGCAACTCGCCTCTCAGACTTTTGCCTGTAACCTTGCCATATAAAGATTGCGATTTTTTGCCACTTGTTTTTTTTATTTTTATTTATTTTTTACTGACTGTCAAGTTTTAGTTTTAAAATTCGAGCATGATTATAACACAAAGAACTAATTTACAGGATTCTTGAAACCAGAAAGGACTGATTCCCAGTCGGTATTTTCTCATGTGAGACTGAAAATGTATAAATAATGAGTTAATCTTTATTATGGTGTAGTGCACGGGCTGCAATTTAAAAATACGCTTTTTTTATTTTTGCGGAAAGGTCCGTCCGGAGCCAAGGTGATCCGAGGGGAATAATTGCGCGCCCTACTTTAAGGTTATAAAGTCAGAACACCCTTCCATGCAATGATTACAATTTTTAAGCCGGAATAAGCGATATCACTCAGTGAAGTGCCGATCACTGAGTCAGTTCATGAGCTACTAACGACTGGCGAATCAATCAAATGATTTGGGAACTAGTAACTTGTGGTGGTTGAATGTTCTACATTCTGCGGGAATCAGTCATAATTCAACGAAATTCAGCCATTGTAATAATCAGTAGACTGGCATTGATTACCACTGGAGCGATTTTCTCTGGTTTTCGCGTATTTGGTTTGCTCCAGTTCCATCCTCTTGTTAACGGTCACGAGGTATTACATCGTTGCGCTAAATACTTGACTGCAGCGGGAAACACGATTCCCGGTTTCGACTCCCGGCCCAGCCGACCTGCTTTGGTTTTCTGTGGTTTACGTAAATCACTACACGCGAGTTCGGATGATCAGTCTTCACTAAAGGCCATGGCATATTTATTCGCTCTCCAGTCCTGCTTCTCTAAGCAACTTGCTCAGTCTGTAATGACCTCGCTGTTGACGAAACGTTTAGTGGGCTACTCCAGTTGTCATACGGGTCTCACAGTAAGCAGTTATTTCTATTCTGACTTAAAAAAAAAAACATGGAATACTTCAGCGCAAATGTTTCTTCAGGGCAGAAATGAATGCCGATATTTTGTTGCCCATTCATAAATTTGGTTACTGAAACATAAATGTAATCGCTGAAAAGTGTCAGCAAAAATCGCTGTAAGCAGCCCTCTTGTTTACAGCATTTATTCTTATGTAACCAGTGTTTTAAACTATAGCGACAATGCGGCATCTTTTTCTGAACGGATTGCTGCATTTAAACCCCACAGTCACCCCTTGAATTTCTGAGGAAACAGAACACACATGTCACCTCGAGGCATTTCCAGTCCCGGACTTCCGCCTAGGCGAACAAGGCACCTGCCTAGGGNTAGGGGACAAACTGTTTTTAAAATTTTGTTTATCAAGAAAATTAAAAATTTAAGTACAAATATACACCAGTAATTAAATTAATAGAGGACACAGGACAAGACAGCGCTATTCATTATTACAGTATCCAAAATTGGATAACTTTATTGACCCGCGTAAAATTTTTTTGATCTATCCTTGATCTAGCATTGATCTAGAAATTTAGTCTAGGAAAAGTTTAGTCCAGTGGACGAATAAGGTCTAAAAGTTTTTTATTTTTTATAAATTTCGAATTTTTGATGATATATGAAGCATTTACTGTGTATTATTGATGAAATTTAGTCTACCTAAGTTCAGAAAAAGTCTAGCACATGTCTATATAAACGAAAAAAAATATTTCTTATTCATTTTAAGATTTTGATGATATTCAGTTGAGTATACTTAGGTTATCAATTTTGGTTGATAATTATAAAAATATTGAGTAAAAAGTATATTTGGTATTTTATTATTATATGTCTAGGTCTGCTTATCTTGTGAATTTTATAAGTTAAACAACGTTAATCAAATATAAAATAAAATAGGTTATTTTGTTTAATTACCAAAAAAGGGGGCCCGGACTCTGTAATTGCCTAGGGGCCCTGGGTCTCTACACCCGGCCCTGGGCGTTTCGTATTGTTTACTGGGGATCCCCCTGAAGCCCCTACCTACTTACACAGGGAGCCAGCGACTCGTCAAATAGCGCTCGCTCACGTCATGTGCGGGGCGGAACTTTGTGCTCGGGGGCTGGGAAAGCGGCATCTGTCGATAAGACATTTCGGGGCGCTATCTTATCGTCGCTGATACGCACTTGGCAAGCCTCTGTGAGTGTCGCCGGGTCTCTGGCTGCCTCGACCACCCACAAGCCCTCGTCCGAGTGACCCGTTGCGAGAACGACAGTCCAGTGCTCCCAACTCAGCGACTTTATCGCTACTAATAACCATTTTTAAATACATATATTCTAGCGACATAGAATTATAACGGTTATGTTGATTAAATAGGGAGTTAGCGACTTTTGAAGTTCCTACATGCGACAGAAATGAATGTTTCTGTAGTGATTATATAGGAATCTGGCAAATTTGGCAGTGTATTTAGCGATTTTCAGTAAATACGAGTTGGCAACACTGAACGACTCCGAGGCACAGACTAAATAAGTACACCGAGACGAAATGTCGTGGCGGTTCCTTTGATCTGGACGTACCCATTCTCTGATTGGCTGCGCGAGGTTCTGGGAACGGGCCTTGTCTCTTATTGGCTATTGGGTGGTGTGTCAGTTTCCCATTGGTTGGACTTCCAACTGGCGAGTAGGTTACCAGGCGCTGATTCCCGAACGGTTTTCAAAGCTTTGCCTGGCCAATGGCGGCATTTTGCTGGTGTATGCAGCTGGAGGTCGCGGTATAAGCGGTTTTTTCACATCTGTATTCTTAATGACTGCGTGACCGCGATGGGCATGTTGCAATATATATAATATTCCCATATGCGGTGTTAGGAGTGCAAGAAAGATCATAGCGACAATTGAGCCATTAATGAATCACTATTTGCAATACTGACCAAACGAAATTTAGATTGTTTTGTTACTGGAATTAATATTCCGACACTGGTATTATCGATGAAACCGTTGTTATAAAACAATATACATATATAATTTATTTGTAATATCAACAAGATAACGGCTAACTGCGATTTCAATATGAGCAATATCTGCAATATCACACTGACACAAGTTTATATTATGGATACTTGCTATACGACCATATGTAAGAGATATTTCTTGCATATCGCCATCAGTTTGCAATATTTTACGGAAGCTATAAGTGGCATCGATATCGATATGACAACCATACGTCAAAACGATATTGAAAATAGATCACGCACAGCGATACAGGCGACATTCAGTGGACGCAGAATAGACGCACGGGAGAGAAATGGCGAGGCGGTGCTTCAGATGCAGCGACCTCTGCCTTTGCCTATGAGGTATGGTTTGGAAACTGGCCTGGCACCGGCTCTCGAAGTTTCCTTACTGTTCTGGCCGTTATGTCGCACGTGTCTCCAGGCACTGAACGGCGAATTTAATTCCTCTAAGTCGCTGCCAAGTGAGGCTGGCGTTCAGGATCCACGCCTCTTTCTCCCTTGTGTTTCATTTCCCTTTCGGCAGGGCAGGATTCACCAGTAAACTAAATAAGACGTGCTTACAGCATCAAGGGAAGGGGGAGCACCACAGAAGTGTTACATACCAGATTTACTACGGATTGTACGATGCAAAACTGCAAACGGTGCAAGAAGAATGATTATGCCGGTTCTGGCGAAACGGATTCCAGAGTAGGCGTCAGGCGCCGGCCGCCATGTTGTGACGTCACCCAGCCGCCATATTGAATCTGGGTGACCTAAACCTTGACCCGTGATCTTGAACTTGACCTTGTGTCCGTGACCTTGAATGATATTGAAAACAAAGAAATCCAAAACATTTGCAGAAAAAGTAAAACATTCTTAAACAAATATTAAAAATTTTAAAATTATTTTTAAAAATTATGTAAAGATGTACATGTAGGAGGTCCGGGGTTCAATGGCAGGTGGATGGATAGACTAAGCTCCCAACAAGACCAACCTTCGCCAGGTCGGCCTGTGTTAATCTGGTCGGTCAAGTTAGATGTCAATGAAATTGACCTTGACCCGTGACCTTGACCCAATTCTTGTGACATTTAATGTCCTTTAACAGAAAAATCCCCAAAAATTTCTAAAAAAACTTGATACTTGACTCAAGACTCAAGACCCAAGACACTTGACCCAAAACTCAAGACTCGAGACTCAAAACTCGAGACTCAAGACTCAAGTCCTAAGACTCAAGATTCGAGAATCAAAACTCAAGACTCAAGACACGAGACTAAATACTCAAGACTTAAAGATCCTTGACTCAAGGCTCAAAACACGAGACTCAAAACACAATACTCGAGACTCAAAACTCAAGATTCAAGACTCTTGACTCAAGACTCGAGACTCAAGACTCAAAACCCAAAACGTAAGACTCAAGGCTCAAAACTGAAGACCATTGACTCACAACAAACCTTGATCCAAGACTCAAGACCCATGATCCAAGAATCAAAACTCAAGACTTGAGACTCAAGACCAAAGACCCAAGACTCAAAACTCAAGACCCAAGACTCAAAACTCAAGACCCAAGACTCAAAACTCTTGACTCATGAATCAAGATCCAAGACTCTTGACTCAAGACCTTTGGAAGATATTTAAAATTTTCCGACTTGAAAGAGCGATGCTTTTGTGCTTGTTTGATATATAAATACATACATATATGTGCGTGTGTATATATACACGTACATATATATGTGTGTGTGTTAAGGGAGACGGGAGATGTAGCAGTAGCTGCATAGATCTCCAGAATTCGTTATTGTGTGTGTGTTTCGATAATGTGGGAGCGTCGGTCCGTCATACTGGAGGAGGAGGGTGTCCTGTAAGATCTCATATTCGGCAGGTTGTGCTTTGTGTTGCCGAGCGGTTAATACATGCGCTGGGGAGCTGAGCCAGTCGCTATTACGGCTGTGTGTATATAATTATTTGTGAGATCTGCTGCCCATCCGGGTGCTATACTGCGTTGGCGCAAAAGGATGACGTTCCCTTGTATTCTGTGATCTCGGCTGGGAGGTACGCTGCTGGCTTCTTGGCTATAACTAGGGCCAGTGACTTTTCTCGTAAAAATCGGAGCACACAGTAGACTTCAATACTATATACACACATCAGCTGCTGTTACACCTCCATTGGCTGCTGGTGCCGTGTCCGTCTTTGACCAAGCCACTCATGACTAAGTAACTCCGACACTGGGCCTTCCTGATTCGTGCGCAAACGGTTAAATCCAGCCAGAACATTTTTTTAGCCAATAAAAGAAGCTGGACGACCCTACAGTGCTTTGGACTGTATCTTGTCTCGAAATATTTTCGCGAAATATCGCTGCCCCTAACAACTATTGCTCTCGCAGGATCGTGGGAACGCTTTTTAACCTTTGTGACAGGACTGGGAGGCCATCATCTAGGGGATTTTTTTTTGTCAATGTGTGCATGCGTGTGGGTCTGTGACACACTTGAATTTATGTAAATGATTTAATCCCATGGCTAGTTGTTACATATACAGTAGAACGCGCAGTCAGGCGTGTACCTCGCTGTGCAATTACCACTGTAAAAAAGAAATGTTTCCCGCGCGCGCGCGAGTGGTGGCTATGTCCTATACCACGTTCGCAGACAAGTTGGAGAGACAGACATGCGTGTGTGATCGAGGCGCATGTACGTTGCTGTGCAATTGGCTCTGTATAAATGCATATAACTTTAATGTATAGACGCGACCTGCCCAAATTTTTTATGTATATATAATTACTTTTTTTCTTTTTTTTATAATGACCGTGGTTTTTTCACGTTATTAATGTTTATATTTATTTACACATAAAAGAAGTGTCCACATGCGCGCGGGCGGTGCCTGCAGTATTTTATGCGATGATGATGATGAGTTTATTGTCTGGCGAGTGCGTAGGCCGATGCGAGTAATTACTATATTTATTCTCATAACCATGCAATGGCTCCGCAGTCAGCAGCCAGGTGCGCACGCGAACCCACATAGTGCCTAGGCCGATACGTGTATTTACTTTATTTAATTTCTAAACACTTCCCATGCAATGGTGGTCGTGTGGTTTAAATGTCAGACTGGCGAACGAAGCGTGGTTGGATCGAAACCGCACGCCTCTTGCATTTTTTGAGTTCGTAAACAACTAAAAAAAAAAATTCTAGCACTCCTGGTGGCCACCGTTTGAACTACACCCCCTGATGCTAGCGCGTTCCTGCAGGCGACGAGTAAACCAACCCACATGCACAAAATGGCCGCGCTGATACCAATGCTCCTAGCTGCGAACTGTAGAACTTCACACTCTCTGGTGACGAGGTGAGACAATCAAAGATGGCCGCCTACAGCAGTCACCTGGTGGCCGGCGCGGGAGTTTAAAGATAGCTTTGTACACTTTGGTGGCGAATCGGGAATCACAGATAGTCGCATGTAGCGGACGACTGGCAGCGGGGGTTCAAGATGGCCGCCTACAGCAGACGACGGTAATGAGGGAACATCCAAGATGGACAACGCGAAAAGCATAAGAGAGGAAGGAAAACAAGAGAGAAAATAAAGAAGACCGGGAGGAAAATAAGAAAGCCTCCAAGGGATAGAACAGATTAGAGAGAGGGAGGAATGTCAGAACATGAGAAAAAAGACAAGAGAGAAAATAAAGGAGGCCAGGAGAATTATGAGAAAACTCCCCAAGGGATAGAATGGACGGTAGAGAGAGAGAGNAGAGAGAAAATAAAGGAGGCCAGGAGAATTATGAGAAAACTCCCCAAGGGATAGAATGGACGGTAGAGAGAGAGAGAGGCAGGAAGGAATGCCAGAGCGTGAGAAAAATAACATAGGAATGACAGAGCGTAAGAAATCTAANTAGAGAGAGAGAGGCAGGAAGGAATGCCAGAGCGTGAGAAAAATAACATAGGAATGACAGAGCGTAAGAAATCTAATCGGAATGCAAGAGCATTTAGAGCCGATGCGGAATGATAGAGCAGGAGGGTAAAAGGGGAAAAAAAGGAATTTCCAGAGGGAAAAAGTGAAAACCAATATGGCCGTCATTGGCGAGGAATGACAAAACAGGAGGTATCGGCAGCGTGGCACCGCATCCCCCATCCCTGTCCCAGCACAGTATTTATCATTCTACTGGCATTCGTTTCCCATTCGTACTACTGATTCATCAGTCGTTAGGAGCCAACTGACTGACTTCCATAAAATAACATTTAATTGACGGATGTCCCTTATTCGCGTTAAAAGCGTAACCGCTGTAAATCGACCCCTTCGCAGCGTATACTCTATCCATCCCGAGGTGGAAGTATGTATTACTCCGCTTGTCAGCATACATGGAAGGTACTGGTTATGTTGCCGGCCAACGCAATCCTCATAATCAGTCACTCTCCTCTTCGCGTTCACATTATAAGACGATATTTATTTAGTTATTATTCCGAATAAGCTACTTTTCTGCGCTTAACTCTTTCCTATATACTTAATAAACGTCTTCCTTTTTTTTTTTTTTTTTTTTTTTTTTTTTTTTTTCTTTCTTTCGTTTTTCGACATACTGTAACATTTCAGCCGCACCCGCCGCGTCCGCCATCTTGCATATGGTTACTAACAACTTTCTACCGCTAAACAAAACATTATTACAATATTTTTAAGCTCTAAGAACATGCGCTCTTGAGTGCATACTATGTAGTATTAGACGACGCAAATAATTTAGATGAATTACGTTTGACCATAACATTTCCAAATTACCGTCGGAACTACTTTCTGCCACAAGCATACTGTGAAGAGATTAGCCAGCCTTTAGCTTTAATTTGTCACTGGCATTTTTTATCTCTGCTGGCACCTTGTAGTGGATAAAGTATAGCCAATAGCTCTGTTACCTGCCATCCGGGGGAACGGGGTTCAACTCGGTGCTGAACCTTGGAATTGTTTAAAGGGTTGGTGGGTCTGGCTCAAGTCCACCTTGCAGGAGACAACGACAAACCACCGTAGGATCAGCTTGTCTATTCGCCCCGGACAAGACACGGTTTCCATCACCGCGTCGATGCCAATCTTTGCGCTCCCTACTAATTAAAATCACTGTAAACAATGTACGTTACAAATGTGCGTATAATCCTTCAAGTGTTGAAAATTCACATAAACCTTTTGCATAGTTTTGAAGTATTATCTGTGCTACGCAGTGACGCGCATAGGATTTTGGTTTGGTGGGGGGCACAAGATAAAATATTACACTAAAAATTGTGACTATGAACAGGCAATTACTTAGTAAAACACCTGAATTACTCACAAATTTTCAATTCATGAAATGGCGATTTAAGTTCGCCAACTATAACTACTTCACACAAATGAGTTTTAATCCTATTGCTATTATCTTTCAGATTCTGCTGATGCAATGTCGTAAGTTTCCACCCACGTGGCGAGCACGCGTGTGTTTCTCTGCCACGGTTAGCAGCAAATGGTCAGTATTCTAGCTCGTGGCTTGCTGTGTAACCACTTCTTTCCATTCCTCTTTAATTTTCAGCAAACTTAAATCCCACTAATCAAGTGAGCGACTTTCGAATTGTTCCAACTGGCGATTCTATTAAGTATTCAAAGCCCTTTTCAGTTTGGGGGTGAAACTTGGCCCCACCCTGGACCGGATGAGGCGCTCATGACTCTTCGCGGAAGTGTAGAGGCGAAGAGAGCTAAGGCGGGCAGTGAAATGTAGGAGGAGAAAGAGATAGAGAGAGAGAGAGATGGGTGATATATGTGTAGAGAGGGACGGGGAGGCGAGAAGGGCGACCCGCTCTGCTCAAATTGGTATCTTCCGCACTTTACTAAACCTCGCCTCTCCGCCACGTGCGTGGGATGTGGCTGTTGTCCCTCCACTGCCCGTTCGTTTGCGGGGTCACCGTCATCCTTCCATGAGGGGGGGACGAAGGGGAGAAAACGGACGAGGAGGCGACGAAATTACTGGTAGTAACACCCGGACAAGACATCTAGATGGGAGACGAGCAGTGACGTCACGCGCTTTTGAAGCGCCAGCTTTGGAGCANCTCTCCGCCACGTGCGTGGGATGTGGCTGTTGTCCCTCCACTGCCCGTTCGTTTGCGGGGTCACCGTCATCCTTCCAACATGAGGGGGGGACGAAGGGGAGAAAACGGACAAGGAGGCGACGAAATTACGGGCAGTAACACCCGGACAAGACATCTAGATGGGAGACGAGCAGTGACGTCACGCGCTTTTGAAGCGCCAGCTTTGGAGCATGCGCTTCGCTTCTTTTCAATCGCTGCAGTCTATTCGCTATTCCCTCACTCTTTTTGAATCTAACATTTGAAAACCCACCCCATAGTTGACGTCTTTGGTTGTTTCCTACACATGTCGTGTATCATAAGCATTTTACAAACGTGTTAACATAAAATCAACTTATTTTTTTGGTAAAATTGAACTTCCACTTACATTTTGTCTATAAATTATAATACACTGAAGAGTCAAAAAAACTGGTACAACTTCCTAATATCGTG
>NQII01001077.1:23873-55321 GCA_002778355.1 Clitarchus hookeri | reverse complement strand
GGTACACCTGCCTAATATCGTGTAGGGCCCCCCCGAGCACGCAGAAGTGCCGCAAGGCGACGTGGCATGGACTTGACTAATGTCTGAAGGCATGCAGGAGGCAATTCAAACCACTAATCCTGCAGGGCAGTCCACAAATCCAATCTACGCCAATTTGAGAAAGGGTTGCACGTCTGTTACGTTTAATGATTCTCGTCAGTCGTCGTTTGTCCCGTTCTTTCACGATCTTTTTCCGGCCGCAGCGATGTCGAAGATGTGATGTTTTACCGGATTCCCGATATTCACGGTACACTCGTGAAATGGTCGTACGCGAACATCCAAATGTTATCGCTACCTCGGAGATGCTATGTCCCATCTCTCGTGCGCCGACTATAACACCACTTTCAAACTCACTTAAATCTTGATAACCTGTAATTGTAGCAGCAGTAACCGATCTAGCTGCCGACCGCATCGCGTTACTCTGATTGGTTCCATACCTCTGTTATTTGCATACACACGCCTATACCAGTTTTTTTTTTTTTTTGGGCTCTTCAGTGTACTTAATATATAATCCATATGAATAAGAGCAGGGAGAAAATAATATCTATGTTGGTAACGTCCAGTTAGGAATAGTTCTTATGCAAAATTGTGTTAGACCGAGTGCGCACGAATGCGGTGCGTTGTCCCTTGGTGTGATTTTCTAGACTCGGGCAGGCTTGGTTTGCATGCGGCGGAGAAATATCCTGGAAGTAGAACTTCAGCAGGGCTTCAGAAAAGTCTGAAGTAACCGTGAATGGACTATACGCAATGTATTTTTTTATGACTTTGAATGCGCGGAGAAGTTGGGTTATTCGCTGACGAATATTAACATATCTGGTCGGGCGTTGGCATGTCTCACGTACGATAAAACTGTCGTGTGTTCCGATCCAGAAGAACTGCTTTCCCATTCTAATTCCAGTGCCTTCCAAAATTTTCGCCCGTTACGGTAAAAGTAAAGTAGCGTCCAATGAAGTACTTCACCCGACTATATTCCATTCGCGGTTTCTTCACACTTTTTGAATCTAACCTTTGAAGAATCACCCCGTGCATAACGTGGTGGTTGTTTCCTAAATGTTATATATCACAACTGTTGCTGTTTTATATTCAGGTTAACATAAAATTTCCCTTTTTTTTTTTCTTAAATAAAACTTTTACTTACATTTTATACATAAATTTAAATATTTCATAAATGATTAATTCTAATAAAAACAGGGAAGAAATAGGTGTGTTGGTAGTGCCTAGTAAGAAATAGTTCAGATGTAAAATATGATTACACTGAGTGCGCAAAAATACGGTGTGTTGTCTTTCTGGTGTGATTTTATAGTCTCTGTTAATCGTTTCTGCATGAGACTGAGGAATATCCTGGAAGTAGAGCTTAAGCCGGGCTTCAGAAAAAGTGTACAGTAACCGCGAGTGGACTATATACAATACGCAGACCTCATTAGAAAGTACGCATACAAAATTCTAATGTTGTGCCAACAGTATTAATGTTACATGCGCAGTAATGTTTGGTTATCTGTGAGCCGTCAGTAACTAATGTTGCTGTTGATGCCACATGCTATTATGCTATCAACGTAAATGTAATATTAAGGACTTTTGCAACAACGTTACCTGCTTCCTGTTCTGTCACTGTCAACATTAAGGCGGTGTTTACGTTGCGGCAAAACAAATGTTGTGTTGAATTGATGATAACACTAGTGTTAAAAATTTTCTTGTATCTCCTGTGCTTTGAAACGACATTTCGATGTAAAATAAATTAGGTACAATTATTTTGTCACAAAAATTAACATTACCTACGAAGAGAAAAATGAAGGCAGGAGGGGACAATCGAACTCGTGCCTTGTATGTATAACAACTGCCTTTCCACGAAACCCGTCGCCATACCAACTGCTCTATTTTGAAATGTTTAGTTCCGTTTCGTATTGTGAATATTCTACAACATACAACGACAAATTTCAGTATTATTTCGTTACGTGGATATACTTCATGCTCTAGAAATATTTGCATATTTTGCACACGTAAACTGCTTTGCAAGGTTTGGAAACTGATCTAACTTACATTTAGTTATCATTCTTTGCGTTAAAATTTAAATATACGTGTTTCATTTTGCGAGGTTGTCGCTGTTCACTAGTATCCGCCATTTTGCGACGTCAAGTCAGTGTAAATTGGTGTTGGCTGGACATTACTTTAATGTCGTAGTAACACAAATATTTTGACCTTGTTGTTATTTTCAGCGTAATACAACATTTGGTTGAGGCAACATTACATGGAGGCTTTGTTTATATTAACCCTTCAACAGTATATTTGCATCATAATAATATAAGACTTTGTAAATGGTCAACATTATTAATTTAACTACTACAAAAACGTTCAAATAAATGGCTCAATAGTAATTTTTTTTTGTTACATTATACTTTTTTTTTGTGTACGCTATGACATAAAAGTAAAACAAATACCTTTGTGTTGCATATGAAAAAAATTATGGGCATATTTGGTAACACTGTAAAAGGTCTGCTAAAAATTTGTATTCAAATGTTTTAAAAATTAACTAATAAGAGTCTAGTTTTAACAAAAATTTAAGCTTATCTGCATGTTATTTGTTTAAAAAACACATTTCGCAAAAAAATATATATATATATCTTCATCAAGCAAGCTATCATATTAAATGCTCTAGTTGCATGAAAAATAAAAATGAATTAATGCGTTTACAAATATTTTCAATAATTGATTTTATGCACGTCTATTTTAGTTATAAAAATGATACCTTTCGTGGCTGAATTGCTACCAAATGCGGTTAATAACGTCTAACTGACTGGGAAACATTTGGAATGCAAACTTAGTCCAAGCAAAATGCTGGCAGCGACACAGCTTCAACCAATTACCCTTTCTTCACCACCATCATATGGAGTTCAGTATCACGAGCCAGCTTCGGAAAAAACAAACGGCGTTGCCATCACTATGGTGTAAGCGCAATCGGTCACACGAGGGCTGTCCAATGTTAGGGACACTGGTCTAGAGTCCCTATAATTTGAAGTCATACATGCATATGCTAGTCTCGCGTGTCACTGAAACTCGTTCGTCCGACACGCCTTACAGGACTCAAACCAGCAGTAAACATTCAGAACCCATGTACACTGATTTCTTGTGGTCGAGTCGAACAAGATAACGAGTTCTAAGAATCAGCCAATGCGTGAATGAACTTTTTAAGTCTGTCCGATGTTTCTTCGCACTTTTTTTAATCACGCCTTCGAAAAATCAATCTACGTATTACGTTTTCTGTTGTTTCCTAAATATATTATGTACCATGAGCATTTTTACACCTCTCGTAAGATAAAAGCATCTTATCATTGGTTAAACTGAACTTTATCTTACATTTTATACATAAATTATAATGTTTTATTCGAAATTAATACGAATAAAAATAGAGAGAAAAATTTGTGTTGGTATTGCCTAGTAAGAAAAATGCAATTTAACTGAGTGCGCACGATTGTGGTGCCTTGTCCCTGTAGCGTAATTTTCGAGTCTTGGTTAATCTTTGTTTCCATGAGGTGTAGGGATAGCCTGAAATTATGGCTTCAGAAAAGTTGGAAGTAACCATGAATGCACTACAGAATATGTAGAGGAAGTAAGGGACGGTAATATGTTACGAGTATGTCTTATTAACTAGACCGCAGGGGCAGTGGTGGCGTAGTGGCCAGGGCGCTCGCCTCCCACCACGGCGATCCGGGTTCGATCCCCGGCGGGTTCACTCCCGGACTTTCGCATGTGGGAATCGTGCTGGACGATGCCGCTTGCCGTGGGGCCTCTCGGGGTACTTCCGTTTCCCCCGCCCTTGCATTCCAGCACCGCTCCATTCTAGGGTTTCACTTCGGTCATGCTCGGGGATGACGGTCACCTACGGGTCCCAGCTAGAAATACCGTCACTCGGGAGGGTGTCGCCACACGCCATTATTATTACTACACCGCAGTTCAGCACGCGCCTTGCAAGTTTGTCTGGGGTGTGCGGCGCCAAATGACATGACGACTGTCGATCCGCCCATCTGCAGACGAGCGTTTACTGTTGCCTCTGTGCACGTTTGATACTCCTGCTTTAACAGCTACTTGTATTCCCCTTTTGTATCCTTCCACCACATGCGTAGTTCACATTGTCGCAGATCTACTCACTTGACTCATGCGTCGATCAACTATGGCTGTCAAATAATCACCAACGTGTAAATAATGCGCTGCTTATTACTCTTGCCTGCATAAAACAAACGAAATTAAAATAAATTTAGTGCCCACAAATTAAAACACTACAATGTTAATACGACATTTATATAGATAACTGCTTTCCCTGTACAGCTGCCAACTTTACTAGGAGCAAACAGTTCAGTGAGCCTGTCAAAATATGTATTGTCAAGAGCAGGGGTTATTTTTTTTTTCCAAATGTTGATTTTAAAAGTGTTTAAATAACCACGTACCAAGTACACGGGCTGTTCAAGATTTATTAATTAAGGAAATTTGATATCAACGTTTTGAAAAATGTCACTGCCCCTACCTGCATATATTTTAACGGGCACACTGTTTGGCATGCGCCCCGTAATGTTGGTAACGACGGAGGGTAATTAGTTACATGTACTAATGTTGAGTTAAGAGCGTTATGTAAACGCTTGTGAATACAAAAATTATTTATTTTTTTGCTTCCCGTTTTCTTTTAATGCGTGTAAATGCAACGATCAGCAAATTTGTAAAAGGTTTACCTTTCTAATCATTTCACAGTTTCACGTGACTGACGGATGAATTAAGTGATCAGTAGAGACCCGGAAATTTCGCTAATTCATTTCAGGACAAGCTAGACTTCAAACACATGTACATCCTACTTTATTTTCCAATTGGATCGCTGCCTGATCTGGGGTAAAACAGGAGCATCAGCCAACGAACAACTAACTGACTCTCGAGTGCACAAATTATTGTGGAGTCTATTTTGTTGCTGAATGAATGCGCGAAATCTCCGGGTCTCTAGTGGTCAGGCTTGTGGCAATGGTTGAAGTTAACGTATTTTGGAAGAACACGCTACGCAGCATGTACACGAGTAGATCCTCTGGCAGGGTTTTCGGGAAGTGCTCAGTTTAGCACGAGCAGCCTTCACCAATAAAATTCGACACAGACGCTGTGCATTCACATTTTGAAATGTCAAACTCGGGTTGAGGAGCATAAAAAGGCAACGAACGGTAGCTGGAGGAAATGGTTATGTTCGTGTGGTTGGGGGAGTGGGAGACGGCTAACGTGCTTGTAATGCGGTTGTCGCGTGCAGAAAACGAGCGACTGCTGAACCCAGTTCGGTTTTCCGAGAACTGGGCGCTCTCTGAGCAAGCGGGGAAAAGTTCCTGTGAGGGGGAGGGGGCAGAGTTATTTATTTGACAGCCGCGTCCGCAGTTTGAGTCCAGGCCGGGCGCGATATTTCGTCACTTCTTGCCCATTTGCCAGCGCGACGGTNACGACGTAAAAAAAAAGGGGGGGGAATGAGCGCTCGTGTTTTGGTTGCCCGCTGAGGAGAGATTTCAATGTGCAGGCGATTTGTGAATAGGGTAAGCCGACTGGCTGCTATGCGAGCGGGAAGGGGAGTGGAGAGTATGAATGTACCAGATCAAGACGAAGTTCTACAAGTCTTCGGGGAAACAAGCATTCTTGTTCGGTGTACTAATATTTTTCAGAATCTGTTTTTTTTTTCAGGCTCAGTATGTAATTCTTTAAAAGCCGTACATACAGGTTAAGGTAATGTGAATATTGGAATATTTCTAACGGTATTTCATTAAAGTTAGCACTACAAGGGACGTCGGAAATATTTTCGGATAAAAAGGAGGAAGGAGACAAGGTCCGGTAGTGAACTTGGCGCCCCTGGTGCAGTAAAATATCCTTCTCCACAAAATTATACTTTTAAATAAATTACGGTTGTATTTACACACACATGCATATATTGCTTCATGTTCACATATGTTGACACAAAAACCTTTTACCAATATGAACATTACTATTGTATACTATTATTGAACTTAATTTTAGTAACTGTACGTAGAGACCTGAAAAATTCGCGAGTTCAATGACCTATAGGCTAGACGGCACAGTCGTATGGACAAATATGCAAATATCACCTGCAAGTTGGTTGTCTGCTGTGACAGTGAAAGGCAACGATTGGGCCAGCGTTCTCCAGGAGGCGTCAAACAGCGCGTGGACCAATGGCGGAAATTATATAAACGCACGTGTCTTGCATTCTAGCTTGTCCCGAAATGAATCCGCGAATTTTTCAGGTCTCTAACTATGCGTAAAGAAAGAATAATAATCCACATTGTTATGTTGTTGCATCCTGTACACTCGCGGCACATGCCAAATAGGCCAGTAACAAACGATGAGGTGTGGAGCTTGTAACCATTAGCTTGAAAGAGGCGAGGAATTAACTACGTGCGGCGTGACGCCCTCCAATGAAGATCTGACGAGGCGCCTACCGGCAAGATAACCGGTGCAGCTCTAAGCAAACAGTTTCGACCATATGTTCCGTGACTTTTCCAGATTATTTTTTTGGAAAAATACAAATAAAATGTAATCTTTTTAAGAACTGAATAAAACAATTTCTAAAATATTCTCACATAGTAAAATGTTAATATGGAACTCATAAAACTCTATCTGAAAAATGTGTTTAAAGAACATGTCTGAGTTTTTTAGTTAAACTATATTTTTCCCCAATACACAAATTATTATTGGCACTTTTTTTTCCGCATCATTTAACCATTCTCTGTGACTTTTCCCTGCTTTCGATGTTTCCAGACCTGCAGAAAACCTGTGGGATTAAGAAAAAGTGACCTCGCTAACGATCTACTCACTGGCTAAACCACCAAACTCATAAAAAAAAAATTGACACACAAAATTTACAAAAATTATAACCGGTCAAATATGTACACGGATTGTGAAAAACACCAACCCACAGAATCTATGCTGCATTTTTTTTTTTTTTTTTTTTTTTACGATTTAATTGCTTGTTTCCATCCCCAAGGCATGACTAAGTACGCAGTAACTATAGTCTATTCGTGGTTACTTCCAGCTTTTCTGAAGCCATGCTTAAGTTCTACTTTCAGTCTACCTAGTTCTTTGAAGTTCGTTTGATCATGCATTCCTTTACGATTTCAGTTTATGCCACCGAGCGGTATTTTTGGTTCGCGCTGACTCAACGCTTGCTTGCTTCACGAAATCACTCAACTGCGTGCTCGCAGTGTTGCCAACTCACAATCGCAGAAACATTCTAACTGGACACAATAAAATGCAACAAAAAATAAGGCATTAGTGCTACTAAGAAAGGTAAGAAAATGCTGTGTATACAAATAATGTAAAACCTAATTAATAAAAATTATTTTAGTAAAAGTAAGAATTTTATTGACTCAATAAATGAAAGAACTCTGGGAAATAAATCAACGATATCTTCCTTGTCATTTTTGCATGCGTGTCATACGCTCGTATCTTCACAAGCCTAAAACGGTAGTTACGGCATACCAGGATAATTCCAGGGAGAGAGGAAACTCGTTATATAAATTACGTGGAAAGGTCTTTGGCCTGCCGTTTTTTTTTTTATCTGACTACATTACAGCTACTGGCAGGACTCTCTCATTACTCGACAAGAGGCCATTCGTTCTTTACCTGCTTCACTGAGAAAAACAAAATTGTTCCTGGCACTAAATATATTTACTTCAAGAGTATTTGTTTACAATGAAAAATATTCTGCTCACACACCGAACTGCTCTTACTCCAAACATGTGCAAACGTTCCCTTGAACCAAATAATGTATTTAAAAGTATTGTATTGGGTCAAAAACCTATTTGGTTATTTCGACATTATGTATCAGTATACACAGGATGCTCGGAAATTACCTTTTACCAACTCCTAGGACTTGCTTGTAGAGGGGACTGAGTAGACGATCTTTTTAATAGGAATCCATGTCCGGAAATGTACCGTTATCGTGCTACAACCATTACAAATTAGGTGTATCACTCGTCCACTTCCGCTGAGGGAAAGAGCAATGTCTCGTATTTGCCTGTGTTGGTATGCAACCCGGTAGGCAGTACAGCACGT
This sequence comes from Clitarchus hookeri, assembly GCA_002778355.1. Classification (NCBI taxonomy): domain Eukaryota; kingdom Metazoa; phylum Arthropoda; class Insecta; order Phasmatodea; family Phasmatidae; genus Clitarchus; species Clitarchus hookeri. Next base: position 47,206 of record NQII01001077.1, on the reverse strand, counting down.
CAGACGATCACCTGATGGCACGTGACGTCTACCCTGCCTCGGTATCCTGCCTCGAGCCCCATTCACGCGCCTTTGTGTCTCCGACTAACAAGGTCGAGTGCACGTTTACAGAATACACAGACATGATCCTTGTGTATGGCGCAGCTGAAGGTAATGGAAGAGCAGCTCGTCGGCTGTATCAAGAGCGTTATCCACAACGTGCGACGCCATTGCAATACCCTTTCTGCCACAACTACGCAACGGCTCCGTGAACGAGGTACCTTCACCGCCGACAGGAACGACTGTGGTGCCCCAAAGAGCTCCCGGATCGGAAGAGGCTGTACTGCATCACGCTAAACAGAGCCCGTCAACGAGTACGCGAACAATTGCGCGTGCAATGGGTGTTGCCCCCAGCATCGTCTGGGAGGTTCTGCATGAGCAACAACTACATCCTTACCACCTCCAAAGGGTGGGTCTAGCCGATTTTGCACCACGTGTTGACTTCTGCACGTGGTTCCTGCACCGCTGCACCGACGAGCCCCTGTTCCCATGTCACGTTCTGTTCACAGATGAATGTAAATTCACTACGGAGAGTGTTCTCAATTCTCGAAACAGCCATGTCTGGGCAGACGAAAATCCTAATGCCATGCTTGTCCAGGGATTCCAGCACAGTTTTTTCCATCAATGTGTGGGCAGGTATTCTGGACGGCCATGTGATTGGGCAGTACCTTCATTCATCCAGGCTAACGGGTGCCGCATACTTGATCTTCCTACAATAAATATTGACCCTGTGCTTGGATGCTATGCCACTGAACGTGCTACACATATTTTACAGGATACAGGAACAGATTGTTGCGTTTAACTGTAGACAAAGGCTATTGTGATAAATGACTACGTTTTGCTATTGTTCCCTTGGCATTGTTACCTAATGAATTTTATTGTTAGAAATGTAATGTACTGAGTCACAACTGATTAAATTACATACGTAGAAGTGAACACGTGAAACAACTAATTTGAAATGGTTGTAGCATGGAAACGGTAGGTTTCCGGACATGGGTTCCTATTCAAAAGATCGTCTACTCAGTCCCCTCTACAAGTCCTAGGAGTTAGTAAGGGGAATTTCTCAGAATCCTGTATTTATTACTCGCAACCATTTCACGAGTATGTAGTCAACTACTTATGTGGTTGTCTTCAATGCCACATAGAACGCGGCAGATTTAAATTGATTTTTTGATAAAAATCGAGCAAATGTTTTACTGGCTGGAACGATTTGGCGTTCTTAATAATTAAATTTGTAGTAACAATAAAATCAAATGATTACATTGCCGGTTTTCATTTTGTTGGCTGTACTATGGTCGAGTTGTGTGGGCGTCTTCGTTCGAAAATAGAGCTGAAGCGTTCCGTTACGATTTATGTGACAAATTGAATATCAACGTCATGTCCGTGCCCGACACTAACGATGTGGGCTACATACTGGAGGTGGATGTTGAGTATCATGCCGAACTACACGAGATTCACAATNCCACCCAACCCCGCGGTCCAAACAGACAAAACTCATTACAACGCTTGAAACTAAATCCAATTATGTTGTGCATTATATTACCTTAAAGCAAGCGATCGGTCATGCGTTACGGCTCACGAAATTACATCGAGTACTGCAGTTCAATCAGAAGGCATGACTGCAGTCCTACATAGCAATGAATACAGAGATACGTAAGATCGCAGCAAACGAGTTCGAAAAAAAACTTTTATAAATTTATGAATAACGCTGCATACAGGAGAATCGTGGAAAACAAGAGGAAGCATCAACGCATGGAATCGTGTTCACGGAACGGCGTGCCAAGAAACTTATTGCTATGCCCTCGTTTAAATTTGGCACAATATACGATTACACACTACCTCTTGTGAAATTGGAGCATGAAAATATCCTATTCGATAAACGTATTTATGCTGGAATTGCAGTACTCGACCTGTCAAAAAACTCTCATGTACAGGTTTCATGCAGCCTAATTATGGTAGTAAGCTGGAGCTGATCTATATGGACACGGATTCCAATGTGGCGCAGATAGGGACATACGATTTATACAGGGACCTTGTCTCAGACCAGACACTCATGCCCGAGTTCGACACGAGCGCCTACCCACCCGCTCATCAGTGTTATTCACCTGCCAACAAAAAGGTCATAGAAAAATTTAAGGATGAGTGCGGTGGGGACGATATGATTGTGTTTGTTGGGCTAAGGACCAAGCTCTACACGTGCCGGTGCACTAACAGGGATGTTAAACGAGCCAAGGGCATCGAAAAATGCGTAGTTAAGAATCGTATGACGTTTTAAATAAGAATGTACTGATGAACCAGCAAGTAATGAGAGTAATTGTGAATAATATTCGGTCGCACCATCACGATGTATATACACAATGTTCCAACAAACTGGGACTCACTTGGATGGTCTACAAACGCAAGATCCTGGACGATGGCATTCATACCGTTCCTTATGGTTATCAGGGATTATGATGATGTTCTGTACACACGTCTCTGAGGCAGGTATGTATAATAAGCATTTATGTGTCTGTCCCCAGGAGAGCAACAGTGGTCGGGATGCATAGTAGGAGGCAGTTCTTCACCCCGGACTTGTTGAAGCTGAAGCGCTTCCATTCTCCACTCCCACAGCGAATGATATGCGTGTGATGATTTGTTCCATTTATGTGTGTTTTCTTCCCAGCGGCATATTATAGCCCATGTAGGGGCCATATTCATCTTGCCAGGTATGTTGTTGATGATGGCTGGTGGTACGCTGTCACGCATGCAACCAATTATGTGCATACTTGTGTACTGTTCCAATTATGTGCTTTTTTATTCAGCAGCATTCTTTAGCACATGCAAGAGCCACATTCATCTTGTTTCTGTTGGTGGATGGTGACGCTGTTGAATGGTGGCACGCTGTAACCCATGCAAGAGGCNGACGCTGTTGAATGGTGGCACGCTGTAGTCCATGCCAGAGTTATACTCATCTTGTCAGGCGTGATGCCGATTTGTCGTGATATGTGTACTATTTCTCATTCCACAATCACTCATGCGTGTACTTGTGCATTGGATTTGTCGTCTACGTTGGGTCTCCGACCTGGGGCTTATAGCCAATTCCTGGGGGACTCAGCGCTTATCCTAGCGGGGGTTGTGAGTATGAAATGGTATTCGTATCACACTAGCACTGTAGTAACTAGTGATCGCATTGTACTTGCATTTGCCCCTTTTTTACAGTGCTGTCGCCCCTTTTCTCTTCATCTACTCTTCCTCTGTGGCTGTCATCTGTCTGTGCGTTCCTTTGCCCGCTTTGATTTTGTTAGGTGGGTCGTTTTTCCCGTTCACAGCTTCGTAAACCGCCAATGCACTATGCTTGCGACGCCACTATTGTATTTTTTATACGTATACACGTACACGACTTGTTTGTGTATAAGTAAAAATCCGGCGGTGTTTTTACCGGCGTAGTGTGCTGCCATGGTCCCAAGCCCGGGAGCTGTCCGCATGGTCATGCCATGCGGACTGTAAAGCGTGATGGCGATGCTGCGAACTCATCATCTTCCTTGCGAGAGCGGTGAGAGAGCGACCACGCTGCCGCTGACGAGGCTGTCAAGGTGTAATTGGTATTTATCCTACGGCTAGTTGTTACAGAACAATAAGAAAGAAAAAGTTTCCCGTGAGCGAGTGCCGGCTACGCCTCGTACACCGCAGGCAGACAAGTTGGAGGTCCAGCAATGCGGTGGCGCTCGAATGCACGGCCAAGTGTTAGACGGTATTTTTTTCGCACTATTAATTTTTTATATTTAACTTTTACACATATAACTTTTATGTAGAGATGCGACCTGTCCGAATTTGTATGTATTTAATTATTTTCTGAATTTTAGAATCGCTGTATTTTTTCGCGCTATTAATTGTTTAGGTGCCTGCAGTTCTTTTCCTACCGGGATTCGTCATTAAACATCCACTTTAATTTTTTCACGTTGACATCCGGGGAATGTGTAGGCCGATGCGAGTATTTAGTTTACTTCTTCTCCTAACCATGCAATGACATATTTTTTTACGATTACAAGTTTATTGTCTGACGAGTGCGTAGGCCGATGCGAGTATATACGTTATTTCATCTCCTAACACTTCCCATGCAATGGTGGTCGTGTGATCTAGATGCTCAACACTTACGACCCAAGAGTGGTCGGATCGAAACCACATTCCTCCTGCATTTTTTGAATTCACAAACAACTGCTCCTGGCAGCCATCGTTCGAACTCCATTCCCTGATGCTAGCGCACCTCTGCGACGGGTCAATCAACCAGCACACAAAATGGCAGCATCTATACCAGCGCTCCCTAGCTGCGAACGGTCAAACCTCTGCTAGAATCAAAGATTGGCGTCTGTGGCAGCCGACTGGCAGCGGGAATTAAAGATGGCTGTGTACAGCAGACGACGCCGATTGTGATGGAGGACGCGAAAAGCACGACAGGGAGAAAGCGGTGGGAGACAAGAGAGGAAATAAAGGAGGTCAGATGGACTATGAGAAAACCCCACAGCATAGAACGGACGAGAGAGACATTTCTTCCCGCCTCGTCTCAGCGGCGCAACATATCACCAGTTCCTGCTGGAACTGTTACCAGAACGCTTGGAGGATGTTCCTTTAGACGGTCGCGAGACGACGTGGCTTCAGTAGGACGGTGGCCCACCTCAGTTCGCCATAGCGTGGCCAACACGCTCACCTGACACAACTACCACCTGACTCCTGGCTGTGAGGCCACATAGAATCGATGGTGTTCGCCACACTACTAGACGCGAGGGATGGGCTCGTTACGCGGATACGGGGAGCAGTTGACACCATCAATGCCATGCCGGAAACCTTTGCACATGTGCGTCGCAACATGCTACAGCGCTACACTGCACATGTGGCCAACGGTATCCGACCCTTTGAACAGACACTGTGAGCCCCTTTCCTTCTGCCCACAAATTACCATTTAATTTCACTGCCTATTTATTGTGGTTGCATGACAACCTCTGCACATTGCCACTGCCATTAGCGGGTTAACTATGGACGGGTAGGCAATTTGTTCCTTTATTAAATATGTTATATTCGTNTGTTCCTTTTTTAAATATGTTATATTCGTGATCGCCTACCCCACTCTGGATTTATTATAATTTATTCGAGTACACCCGGTATGTTAAGTGGGTCACACACTGATTTTCAAAACTGTGGCCATGTAAATAATTTAGATTAGTATGCCATATCTAGTAAACAATTTAATCAAATTCGACCAAACTATTTGTGCTGACAGCATATATTAGAAGCACCGTATCTGAGCCTATTTTTAAAGGCCTTTTGTGTGATAGCATCAAACGAGAAAATTATATTTTNGAGAAAACTTTTTTTTTTTTGCCATATCTAGAGAACCAATGGACCAATTTCCACCAATTTCTTCACATAAGAAGCGCTAAGGTAGGCCATGTAAACTATATGATTTAAGATGATCCTGCACTAATTTTTAAAATGACAGGCATGTGAATATTCAGGTAAATCAACCCTATCTACTAAAACATTAAACTGATTACATCCGAAGTTGATGCTCAGAATGCTACCTCCGTAATGCAGTTGGTTGCATGCCAATCTACGGTACGAGTTTTTCTGGGTTCAAGTGCCGGGTAAAGCGTGTGTGTATATTTGTGGTTGTCTCACCACTGTTGCATGTTTCTGGTTCTATCTATAATGATATTGCCGCCAACGAGACGTTAGTGCCCACACACCATATCAACTTTTAAAAACATTAAAAATTATTTGCACCAATGTACAAGAAAATAGGCTCAACATGTTATATCAATAATTTATTGTTAACACTCTGGGGACAAAGCAACCTCATTTTACCCGATACTGGATAATAGCCGCATTTTTTTATCCGTAAGCAAATAAAATATATACTATTCGCAGTTTGTTCACACTTTTTAAAATTAAACTTTTGAAAAATCACCCCTTGCATGACGTGTTTGATTTTTTCATAAATATTCCATGTATCACAAGCGTTTTATACTTGTGTTTATATAAAAGTATTTTATTTTTTGTTAAAGTAAACTTTTACTTATATCCTACCTATAAATTAAAATATTACTTTTATAAATGTTATGAATAACCACACGGAGAAAATAGGTGTGTTGGTAATGCCAAGTAATAAATCGTTCTTACGCAGAATATTATTACAGTAAGTGCTCACAAATGCGGCGCGTCGTCCTTTTGGTGTAATTTTCTAGACTCGGTTAAGCTTTGTTTACATAAGGCGGAGTAATATACTGGAAGTAGGACTTCAGCAGGACTCAAGAAAAGTTGGAAGTAACCACGAGTGGACAACGCTCGGGGAACCGCCGGCACGTTGGCAACACTGCGAATGACCGTCTCCGCCAGACGCGGATCGGCGGCGAATTCTGGCAGATCGGCCGGCTCCTTCGCCTTCGCGCACCGGCTGCCTGCCGGGTGCGCGCACGGGGTATTTTTATCTCCCTATTTTTTTCTTCGTGTGTGGGAAAAATATACTCACCCCTTTATAACCCCTCCTCCCCGGCCCCCTCCTCTCGTCTGCAAGGTGAGAAGTCTCCGCCGTGAACCTCTGACAGACAGACAAAAGCAGTCTATGTCAACCCTTCTTTCCTCGCAGTTTTCTTTCTCTCTCCCCCTTTACCCTTATTCTACCCGGGCAACTTTTTTTTTCTCTCTCGCCAAAAATTATTTTTGAAATAATAGAGTGCCAGCTGTCTGGGACGTGCGAAGAGGATTTTCCCCGGCCTTCTTGATTTGTATCTGCCACAGGAAGGATGGTACCTGGCAGAAGACCCCGCCGAAAATTGACGCACTGTGATACCTGTTGTGCGATTCTTTTTTACCGTACATCTACCATTCATTTACGTTACTCCAACTGAAAATTGTTACGAGATATACGTATATTTATTTCAGTTCGTTATTAAATAAGAAATTATTTTAACGTAACACTGGAGAAAATTAATATTTAAATATCGCGTGAACAGTTGTCTGTAGCAATAGTCTTAGACCTTAATTCGAACAACAACTTACGATTATTAAATAAATAATCAAAACACTATGGCTAATCGAAAAGAAATTTTGAACCGGTAATGTCAAACCCTTTTATTTGGCATACTCCAAAATAAGAAACATAATTACCAGAACTGAGGGTGGTGAGAAACCAGCAACACTAAATAAGTTACAAGGTAGACAAATTTTCGTACTCTGTCCGCATCCTCAACATTCGCTCGAAACTGCCCTATCAACTGTCATAATCGCGCGTTCAAAACCAACAGGCGTCTTTTTTTACGTTTGGTGTTATAATAGTACCGCGCTTTAAAAAAAAAATTGTTACTTGATAATATTGTAGTTGCACTACAACTCGCGTGGAAGAAGTGTAAAAACATCTTCAAAGCATTTATATGTGTAAGCAATGTGCCAACCTTAGTTGATGTGAGGTTTATTCTACTAAGGTGCTAGTCAGTGTTAGTAGTTTGGGAAATAAGTTTTTTATTACCAGGTAGCACTGGTGTTGCATACCTACCCGAGTTTCTCAACTGTAAACCAACTTGATAATTTCAATTTTCATAAAATAACTATAACTATGTAAAATCTTCCTATTTATATTGTATTAGTACCAACGAAAATAATTAATTTCTTCGCCGTACAAGAGAGAAAATTTAAGAACATATGTCTACACGTTGTTAAATATTCTGTCGTAAAAATTTATTTTAGCAAAAAGTTGGATTACATAATTATCTAATTTAAATGTGATAACAGTAGTATAATTTGGAGAAGTCGGGCATAAGGGGCTGGGAGTCCGAAGCCGGAGCCGACATCATGCTCTGTCATTTCGGTCACCCAACCGTCATCTTGGATCCAGGTGACCTTTACCTTGACCTTGCCTTACTCGTGTAGTTTAAAATCTACTGAGTTCTATATGACAAACGAATGAAATTAAGGGAATATTTTTGAGGATTATTTCGCAACTAGTTGGTTTGCTTGGTCAGTTGGTCTTGTAAGTTGGCATGGTAAGTTAGTATGACCCTTTGGTACCGTCAGCTGTGGTAGAAATGTTTTGCAAAGATTCTGCGAAGAGGTTAGCTACGAGACTCTTATTAGAGACATTTTTTTTCGAGATTGACCATCATCTTTTGTATAGGTGGGTGGTATGGCAGGTTGGTCTTGTCGTTTGTTCTAGTCAGTTTGGCAATAACTGGTCGCGTCAGGAGCTGGTCTTGTGTTCATTCAATCTCGCCAGGAACCAGTCTTAGGTGGGGTTGGTCTTATGTGGAGTCAGTCGTTGGCTAGTATGGTTAGTAGGTATGGATTCTTGTTGTGATAAGCCAGTAACGGTCCATTTTATGGACTGTGATTTTTTATCGATGTTTCGAGTTATATGTAATTGTGGTCAAGGGCAAGGTCGACAACAACCATCATGGTGGCTAAATCGACAGCTCCTCTGGCGGCGAAAGAAAAAGTAAAAAAATGACAAACGAAAAAATTAAGATGGTGGGTAGAGTGCATTCGACAGAATGAGCAATGATGAAGGGGTGGAGGCCTGTCAACTAATTAACCAATGAGAAACATTGGCGAGGGTCAGTCGTCTGCTGGGCGTAGTTCTGAGGAAACCTCTGGAAATGTAAGTTTTTTTTTTTATAAATGGGTTACTGGCCTGCAAAATGCAGGAACGTCGTTCGCCGGTCAGCACCTGGCAACCTATTCCCCAGCCAACTGGGGATGTTTCGCCGCAGGCAGGAGCCAATCAGACACAATGCCCGTCCCCAGGGCCTCTTGCAGCCAATGAGGGAATGCGTACGCACGCATCAAAGGAGCCGATACGCAATTTCGTCTCTGTGTACTTATCTACTCTGCGATGGCGGTACAAGCACGAGAAACACTGAGCGCAGGATATCTAAAAGCTCGGGTCACGACACGTCCTGAGGCTACGAAAGGTAAAATACTGGGATCGAGGGAGGCCAGTTGCCATATACAGTAGTAAACATGGGTTACAAGACATAGTCCCTCAGGGTGGTGAGGCGAGAATTATGTTGAACCACCCACCCCTACTCTGGAACTACAGTAGCGTGTATGCAGCTCGAATACCTATACTTAGATCAGAGTAATGCTGTATAACATTTTTTCTTATCATTACACATATCGCTATAGTAAATTGTGGAGTGATATGACTGAATAAAATAACTTCGCCACTAATTCTATACACAGTCCATTCATCGGTACTTCCAACTTTTCTGAAGCCCTGCTAAAGTTCTCTTTTCAGGATATCCCTCCGCCTCGTGCAGAAACAGCTAAGTCTATAAAATCACCCCAAAGGGACAACGCTACGCATTTGTGCGCACTCGTCTAACAATATTTTGTATAAGAAATATTTTTTACTCGGGATTACTAGCACAACTACTTTATCTCTGTTTTTATTCACATTAATTACGAAATAAATATAATTTACTGATAACATACAATTAAATGTTCACTTTATCAAAAAGCAGATATAGTTTTATGTTAAATAATACGCTTGTGATACGCGACATGTTTAGGAAACAACCAAAACACGTCACGTCTACATGGTGTGATTTTTTTTAAAAGGTTTGATTGAAAAAGTGCGAAAGTACAGCGAATATACTAATTATAGACTGACGTGCCAAAAGCCATGAGATAGCAGTAAAAAAAGGTAATGGTGGAGCCACCGTTAGACCTACGTCTTGGAAATCCCCGGACCTGCACCAGTTGTGTTCTGACGGTCTGACATCGCGTGAGAGTAGGTGCGCTGGTAATGACATCTCATTGCCATTTCAGTACTTCGTGGACTTCACGTACCTCCACAGCGGTGGGACATTAAAGCTCGACGGCGCACCGTGTCATAGGGGCCCAAGTTGTCCAGAATTGGTTCGAGGAGCACTGTAGAGTTTCGACAGCTCTGGTCACCTCGTTCGGTTCGCCAGATACGAAACTCGTCGAGCGTTTATGGAACGTGGTGGAAAGGTCCATTCGCACCCAAGATCCTGCACCTACGATTAGCAGGGAGCTGTTGGTATCCATCAAGGCCGCATGGGTCAACGTCTCTTCACAGGTGTTTCGGTCATTTGTGGAATTAGGAGCCGCGGTGGTGTAGTGATCAGATTACTCGCCTCTCACCTATGGGGAACCGGGTTCGATTCCCGGCGGGATCACTCCCGGATTTTCGCACGTAGGAATCGTTCTGGACAATGTCGCTGGTAGGCGGTTTTTTTTTCTTCAGAAATTTCCAATTTCCCCGCCCTTGCATTCCGGCGCCGCTCCATACTCACTTCATTTCACCCTCATCGTCTCTCAAGACCTCGATGATAAGAGCCGCCCAAATCTCTCCACTCCACTCAATTTGCGGAATCGATGCCACGACGAGTTTCTGCATTTCGTCGGGATAGACGAGGGCCTACTACACCAGTGACTTCTGGCACACAGGCGCCGACTTTTTGTTTCCAGAAGGCGGGGAAATTTCGAGTGTTCTGCGACTACACCCAACTTCATTTTTATCTTATCTCTATCTCAATTCTCATTCTTTAGACATCTTACTATTAACATTTTTAATATAATAATTTATACTGAATGCTTTTGTTATAAATTACACAAATACCTACAAATTATTTTATTTTAAAAAGAATGAGGCAAGTAGTTTACGATAAGTTATAAATACTTAATACAAACTGAAGTAGGACCAACCGCTGTTTATCGACCAAGGGGGTTGGTGGGGGGGGGGTCCATGACCCTGATGACTGAAAAGTGGAGGGGTGAAAGCCCACCTTGGTTCAAGGGCAGTTCCAACGTTCAAGGGCAGTTCCTACGTTCAGGGACAGTTCCTACGTTCAAGGGCAGTTCCAACGTTCATGGGCAGTTCCAACGTTCAAGGGCAGTTCCAACGTTCATGAGCAGTTCCAACGTTCAAGGGCAGTTCCAACGGTCGGGCAAACTTGCATATACCCTGTGTGCATTGTAGGAAGCCGAAAAGCAGACTTGTACAAATTACTCTGTAAAAGTAACTAGTAAGAGTTTGTTATTGCTGTGGAATTTCTATCTTTCTTGAGTCAAAAGTTAGTCTCCAAAAAAGTAACTTTTATAAGTTAAGTTACTCTGGTAGTAACTTAAAATGAAGATAAATATTTTTAATTAATTTCATTTGGTGAAAACACGTATGCCTATTTTTATACTAAAATTCACTAATTAAGCTCCCGGTACAATCCCGGGCACTAAAGTAAAAAGAGTATTATTAAAATAATAAAATACAAATATTTTAGCCGAAACAAATAAACTGTCGTTTTTAAATTGTATTATATTATATTGGGCCTAAAAAAATTTGTAAATTTTGATAATACTAAATCCATACATGACAAGATATTTTGTTAATTTGTTTAATACATTTAACAAAAGTTGTTTTCCAATATTTGTCTTTCCTCTGAGACGAAATGCTCCTACCTGCGCCATACAAGATACGCTACAATGACGCACTTCATTATACAGCTTTATAAATTGCCGGAATAATAAAATAATTCATTTTCTGACATGTTTGTTAAAAAAATTCTTTCATATTTAAACTTAACTTCAAAATTTTCATTTGTTTCAAAAAAAAAATATTTAAAATTTAGCCAGATAACAAAGTAACGCGTTAAGTTACTTTTCCAGCAAGTAGCTGACTTTACAACTTAACTTTCAACTCGTGTAGGGCCCGCCTGCTTGGAGATTTTTTGCCGCGTTTGAAGCCGAGAAGCGCAACTGCTGTTAGGGGCTACGCTGACACGCTCATCAAGTGCGCCGTCACCTCTACGCTCAAGACTCTGACCTGACGTGCAGTGTTCTCGCCGTGCTGCATGTAACTATAGTCGGTTCACGACTGGAAGAGACTTTCTTGAAGCCCTGCTAAATATCTACTTTCAAGCCCATTTCGTATCCTTCCGCCAAAGGTAAACAAACATTGCCATGTGATTGCCATTTGGCAGTCACATGGCAATGTTTACATTCCACTGTGTGTGTATATGTGTTCGTACATGCACGTACCCATTATAAAAGTCATGTATATATTATTAATGGATATTCCACAAGCGTAAAGTTTTTAATCTTGAGAATTTCACACAAAAGAATATGCGATGCAAGCGAAAAACATTTCATTCTATAAACCCAAAATGCGAGTATTTTGATGAATCGATAGTTGTTGTCTATTTACAATCGATTGTTAGCGACGTTCGATAAATTCCCGTACATGGAAGGCAAGATCTTCAGTATTGATCGAATTGCTACAGACGTTAAAATGGCATGGTGGTTGAGTCGGATGTTTCGCGCAATTGTAAAACGTTATTTAAAATTGGTTGTGACGGTTTTCGACAGGACGGCAGAGTTTGCGAGTGAAGGATTCTACGTCTTCGACAATGTGAAAACAATTCTTATGTGCAAATACTGCAACGTTAGAATAGAGTGGCAAAGGAAAGACACGTGCACGAAACACATAAAAACAAAAGAAATTAGAACTGAAAGTGAGAACAAATTAAAATCATACGTTATTAAAAACCAAATAATAAATATGCGGATATTAGTAAAACAAGACAAATAAATTAATTATTATAGGTTAAACGAGATAATCGCACAAATTCTCTGGCACGTGTGTCAACAACACAAGGACTACGAAGGTTAGTAAACAAATGGCCGCGTTACTTAAACCTTGAGTGTAATCTTGTGACTATGCAAGAAACGTTGAAATCTAAATACGTTAGCATCACGTCACTAATAATTGTCACAATAAGATACAATTCTTTTCGACACCTATTTGTAAGCGATAAATTAACAATTACGTTAAAACTTTGGAACTATTTCTTCTCTTTGTTCTGGCAACCTAACGGCATAACTGTATCCGCGCTCGCCGCTGTTTGTAATGTCATATGCATGTCGCTAACGGCTAGGGTGTTTTTTCAAAGGTTGATTTTCAAAAGTTTCTTCCAGTCGTGAACCGACTGTAAAGTGGTTTTGTGTGTATAAAACGTGTGTATTTTTAAAAAGAGCGCTTTGAAGAAGCCGTTTTTAACCACGTTGGAGTGTGCTCTGAAATGGCGTTTATGAAGCGCGTGACGTCTTAAAAGTAATCGACAGGCTTAGTCTGAAATATGTGTTATTTTCCATCTGCAGGACAGATGGAGCTCCAGGTAGGCGGGCCCCTTAATGCGCACGACTGGCGAGAAGTATGGCGCGCGCCGTGATTACGGTAGGCGCGCGCGAGGATTGCGGCTGGCGGACGTCAGACCCCAGCGGCGGCTGGACCACAGCCAGCCGGCCAACCTTCCCGGCCACAGGGGTCGCCGTCTGTGACCTTCTGCGTCGTCACCTGCTGTTCCCAGCAGAGCCGCCTCACCGACCCGGGCCCTCAGCTGGCTGGCTGCGCCTGCGCTCGTGGGCGTTCTCGAGGGGCGGAGGGCCTCCCTTGTAAACTTCTGGCGGAGTGGAGAAGTTTCTCGAGGTCTTGAGTGCCGATGAGTAGGGTGCAGCGCCGGGATGCAAGGGCGGGGGGAAACTGGAGATCCCCGAGAAAACCCACCGGCCGGTGACATCCCACGTTCGAAAATCCGAGAGCGACCCCGCTGGGTACCGAACCCAGTTCGCCTTGGTAGGAGGCGAGCTGGCTGACCACTGCACCACCGCAGTACCCTACCGAAAACAGTGGTGAATCCAGACTTGAGGTTTTTATTACAATGGGAAAATAATGAAAAATGAGTTCGAAAAAAGGTTTGGGATTTGGTGAGTGAAAAAAAAGGGGGGGGGGAGGAACTGACAGGAGGTCTGAGGGTACGGAATACGCCGGGAAAATTTTCGAGTTTAAAACTTAATCGTTGGTTTTAATTATATCCGGGGTTTCTTAGAGTTCAAAATTTAGCCATGCCCAATAAAATAAGGGAATATTCCGCATATTGTTGATTTGCAGCAGGCTAATTTTGCATGGCATTTTGGCTAGCTTACATGACCTTTCAGTCACCCTTGTTTAATTTTGTGTAAATTTTTTCGTTTATTTTATTTCGTAAAACCCAAAACACTAAAATTGTGATTTTGATTTGCCATGATGTAAAAACTATGCGATGTAAGGAGGGAAGAGTACTTACGCGAGGAAAGAGTACTTACGAGTATACAAGTAATGTTTGCAATTTGTGGGATATACCCACCAAGCCTGCAGCCACAAAGATTAAACAAAGGAATCAGTGTTAAAGAAATTCCTTCTCGATGCATAAATTTTAAAGGTCACTGCTTCAAACCAAAATAAAATTGAACGCAACTTTCTCAGAGAATACTGCCGCATTAAGACAAATTAAAAAAAATTGTATGCATTCATTTTCTTATAAAATTTAAATTTTAATCTTACATTTTAGAAAAAAAATATTAAGTATAAAAATTGGCAAGATTTCGTAACGTTTCAGTATTCCTTAAGAAACATCAAGTGGAATAATTTTTGTTTAAAACAGTTATCTTAAAAATTGATGCATTCATAAGGTGTTTCTTTATCACTTATTCCTTTGTTTAATCTTAGTGGCTGCAGGCTAGGTGACCAGCATTCTGAAATCCCTACGCCCCTACCACCCTCCCACGCTGCTCGAGTAGTTCAACCACCTGCCACTGCACTTAGCGCTACTCTGGGGTGCCACGGCTGACGAAGCAGCGATGTTTGTTTGTTTTGTTTTAATAGTTGTTTATTTACAAATTTGACCCTTTACAAGAAATAATAACAGGAACATTGAGACAGAGTACATGCATGCCAGCTCATATTTGGAGCTCTTCTACAGTACAGACTGCGTGTGGAACCATAACTGGAAAAATAAAGAAACAAACAGTAGTAAAATGAACTGGGGAAAAATTCTCCAAAACCCCGAAGCAGCGATGTATAGCTGCTTCGTTATGGTATCACACCGGCGCTCTGACACCAAACGTAACATTTGCCACAAATCATTGATTGGCAATTATTATTCTGTTAAACGCGCGAGTCTTATTTCTACAGAAGCCGTAAGAAGTTCGTTACGAGTAAAGTTTCTGCGACCACTTCACGAACAGTGTCTATGGTTGTGACAATCGTGTTAGCCTCTTCACTAAACTGCATTAATGTTTGTGGAAGTGTAAACCTGGAAACCTTTAAAGCTAACTGTCTTAAGACTAAAGCCACCACAGGAATGAGTTAATTAGGACAAATGTAGTTTTCATTTTGTTTTGTATTTATGGTAGTCGTGAACGTTCACCTAACCAACACTTCTGTCAAGGTTTATTTCAGTGGGAGTGAGCGAGATTAAGGCTGGGCTTAACAACCGAGGATTTTAGCACTGACGGGGTTCATACCACGTGATGATGGAGCAGCGACGGAATACAGTGTATTGAAGCGGGAAAAACGGGGGGCACCGCAATAGAACCCACTGGCCGACTGCAATTTCAGCTACGTTTCAAACAAGCGAGAAGTTTTACTGAAGAAGTGCGACGAAGACGACGAAGGCCAGTGCTCAGTCGTCATCCGCTGCCAGCATTTCTGCAAGTATTCAAGTTAGGGAGTTCGCTTTGAAATACACGAAGGCGTATTTTTGAAAGACTGTTCCTGGAAGTGAAATTGCTACAGCGGACAGACAGCTTCAAGTTTCAACAAGTCCAAGGTCAGGCCGTGCCCCACGTCCTCCCGCCCACGCGCCACCCCTCCACTTCATAAAGATACGCGACGGGAAGGCATTTCTTTTTTCTCTTGATGCTTCCCTTGACGTCCCATCGTTCATCCTGGCATCCTTCCAGGTCTCATTAGTAAAAACCCGCCCCCTTCCTAGTCTCCAGAACTCTGATTGTCTTCCAGCTTTCACCCGAACTCCGGTTCTTGAATTACCGGGAGTCTGTTGAAGCTTTCCGACTGCGCGACTCGTATACAACTTCCTCCAGCCTTCTTTCAAATGATCTGCCACAGTCATAACAACATGCTTAAGTAAGTTATTAGTAGGCAATCAGGACATTAAATCGGTGCCAGGTTTAGGCGCAAAACACTGGCATATTCGAGTCACTTTTCCTACTCGACGTACAATTTTTTTTTTTTTTTTTTTTTTTTTTAGGTGTGCGAGAGGACACTCGTGTCAATACAAAATTCTCAAAAATTAGTAGGAGCGAACCACATGCAGCTCACAAAAGAGTAAAATGTATTTCTCACAGCGGCAGCGACCACTGAAAAATTGGCGTCGACCCGCGTGTACTGACGAATGAATTTCAGCTCACAGATACTTCAGCCTGTGAAATTTTCTTGTCCCTACCTCATAAGGGACATGCCAAGCAATATGATTACGTCTCGAAGGTGTTTTATTAACACGCGAAAGTCGGCATGCTGTCCTGGAGATCCCTTCGTAAAACCAGTACCGAGACAGTGGTGTACTGCGCAAATATTTTCTACCAACATAGTTTTCAAAACATTATATTATCTTGGTAGTTCAACGAGTGGATAAAAAAAACGGCTTAGTTGTTTGCAGACGAATCGCAGACGTTCACTAGCAGAGTCATGCATGGAATAGTTCCCCACATAGACGTCAGCCAGTAACGAAAATAAATCCTCGAATGTGTATCAGGCACATCGAAACTTAATAGGTAATCAACTTTTCCTCTCATAGTCACTGTCTCTACCAATAATCCACCAACATTTGGGCAGGAGTCGTTGTGGATGACGTTATATTGAAACCATATGAACTGCCTCTATGACTATTCAGGTAGCAGCTACCTGCACTTTCTTAAGGCCATTCTCTCTTAACACTGGAGGATGTTCCCCTGGCAATGTGGCCTAACACGTGGCTGCTCCCTGATGAAGAACCTTCCATTACTGGCAAGTAACGAGGCGCCATCTGAACTAACATATTACCGGAGATGGACTGCACTCAACAGGCCTGTGGCATGGCTAGCGATATCGCCCCATCTCATCGCACGTTATCACAACAGTGAAATTCCATGGTAGCTGCAGGGATATGGATACTCTGAGACTTCGCCAGCGAAGCTAGAGAAAGACACTAAGGAATCCAGGAATTGCTACAATATCAAGCTACTGTACAGTAAAGAGGTCAAGTGAAAATATACGACAGATAAAATCAATGAAGTAGTACCTGGCTGGCCATGTAACTGGCGAGGAGTCACTTTTGTGCAAGAAGCGACAGAAGCAGCATGGCGGAATTGTAATTGGCACCAGTGACATGTTAGAAGGCGAGTTGGAGCTCAACGGGTCGTGCAAACTGACAGAATAAAAATAAGAAGAAAAGTAGCCATGCCTCTCCGAATAGAGAGAAAAATAAATAGCAGTGGCAAAGCTACAAAGGAGAGCGTGTAAGCGAATATTTTGCAGTGTAACAGAGTAATAACGATGTAAGACAGCATGAAAGCACTGTTCCCTTTATGATTTAGAATTACACGGAACAGAAGTAAAAGAAGCAGGAATATAACTCATATACCTACAGCCCCGATCAACGTTCGAATCTACAAAACACAGAACGCAATTTTTTGGTAGAGTTCTGAAAGGCATGCCATGCCTGTTCTAGCGGCAACAATAGCGATTTTTTTTTGTGGAGGGGAGGGGGGAGTGTTGTTGCGAGATGATGTGTTTTCCTTACTTTGTCTACCTGAATAGACTTAAGCTGGCCAGGACAACTTGCGCACAGAATACGACTAACGTCACGATCTTGTGCAGAGGATTTTTAGCAACAAAAAAAAAAAGGAGAGGTATTCGACCTCCATAAAGTCTAAAAGAATGTAACGTTTTAAATACTCATATTCGATCATACAATGCCATTCGATGGGTAGAAAGCAACTCGACATAAAAAGACGAGGGATACTGCTTCAAGAAGAATGAATGATGGACATCAGCGTGTCAATGGACAATGAGTAGCTTTCCTTCGGGATTTCCCAACTTTGTAAGGTTAATGCCAGCGCACCTATTAACTAAATGATGATTTTATCAAGGTCAGTGCTTGTGTAAGAGACTAGTTCAAGGAAGAGTATGAATCAGACAATTTTACCATAAGGTGTACGCCCGAGCTTACAAGAACACTGCCTAAAACATGCAGAAAACTGGTCAAATGCGTCGCCTCTGGGTTACGTTAAAAATGACGAGCAGTTGGCCAGAGATACAGAAAATAATGAAAGAAACCATGAAATTAAAATAAACACAAAACGTTATTTTTAATGGTGACAAAAATTTAAATGCAGAAAACATAACAGATATACAGGTAGACTGAAAATGAGCAAAATAAGAGGAAGAAAGTTTTTCACAAGACAATATCGGAAGTCATAAATGGGTAAAATAAAAGCGCAAAGAGCTGAACATTCTGTGGCCAAAGCAGTGCTGCTGTATTGCCTGGAACTTGCTCAGATACAGGGGATATTATGTGAAGACCTGTGGCTTCGGGAAGTACACTCCGGTATACGCCACCTATTTTCAAGCAAAAATAATTCGTGAACTGTTGTGTTGTGTCTATGTGATGGGCCTTTAATATTTCCTACGAACACGCTGTGTTCCGCTACCTAGCCGTTGTCTGTCATCACATTGTATGCCTCTGGATAACGAATTGGTTGGGACGGTATATAAGAAACTTCTCGCGCATCTTTTCATGAAGATACCACAAAATCCTTCCATCGTATACCACTAATAATCATTCTGTACATACGTGACCGGCCAAAATTCCATCATACGAGGATAACTCAACACCGTACCTCCTAGGTGAAAATTCGCTACCCCTTCGCGATCGAGAAACAGTAGCACTTTCAAAGCCGAACGTGATCTAACCAAAAATTAATAATGGTAAAGTATTGAACAAAATACAGTTTCTTCTTACTTGTATGATTTGGTTGACGTAGTTTTGACAAGACTTATATTTTGTAGTCACATCACGATGTCTCAGAAGAGTAGGCTTATTCGCGATGATCAACAACATCTCAGACACAAAATAACACGGCGTGTTAGGGCTATAACATCACAATAACAATAATTCCATGCCATGTGTAACCCACTCAGAAAATTTTACATTTTGTTCCCTCGAAGTGACGTAAGGGTGATATTTCGGGGGTTAACAATGCCATGCTATTTCCAAGATACCCAGTGATCAGTCGTGGCGAACGCACTGGGGTATTTTTGTCCTTTACGTGGGCGTAGCTTCCTGCCTCCTCTCCCCGTACCACCACAAACCAGCTCGTGGTGACAAACATAAATCCCCTTGGCTCGTGAACGACAAGTTAGTCAGAACCTTTCGCGCCATGACGTCACCCGCACGGAAAAGGAGCCGTCGACGCGGTACCCAGGTGCCCGACCGAACGCCAGTCCACCCGCGTGGAGGGAGGCGTCTATTTTTAGGCGCCCCGCTGCGAAAACAATTACTTTGTGGACGAGGGGAGTGGTCTAGGGAGGAGAGGGAGTTCTCCACGGTGACGTCACCCAGGCTTTGTATGAACCAGGGGCTAGTTCCATTCATGAAGGCAGAGCTCGTGTTCGTGCGCCTTTTCTACGCCGAGGCGCACTTCCCTGCTTCTCCACGGCTGTGGGCGAGACAACGGCAGAAAGGTTGAGGGGTGGACGAAAAGCCGGCAGCACTCGGGCACGTTCCGGCATTACTCACACGATCCAGCTGGACGGCTGTGAGTCAGCAGATCAAGCCAGCCGCACAGGTCAGCAAAGTTGACTGACGTTAAAATGCTACCAGCAGCCCGAACTCCAAACGTACGTGAGTCTGCAAAAATGGTCTGACGAAGTAGAACTAGTACCTGCAGACGCATTTTCCCGGCGCCGGCCAAACAAAACAGCTTGGAAAGAAAAATAATGTTGGCGACTCACTCGAGGAAACGCTCTACTCCAAACTCATGCACATCGCAGTTACTTTATCAATTAGCTCACAGCGTATTAGGCAAGCGATGGAAGACATCAACTCGGAAGAAAAATTGCAAATAAGCAAGCAATGAATCCATTGACACTTGGTCGAAAGTAAAACTGGCTACTCTCTGGAACAGCACCCGCTGAATATACAGATGAAGATGTAGCACGCAGATGACTGAAGTCTAACCTAAAAATCAATGAACAGGTGACATTTCCTTCTCACTACCAATGCGACAAGCAATATGACATCGCCTAGAAAGGTGACTATTCGGAAATTATGCACGTCCTGAGAGCGACCAGTTACATCTACCTCAAAGATATCTTCCCAGAATCTTGCCTCTGCGGCAGCATTGTGGCGCTGAGGAAGCCACTATTCTACGTAACTTGGCACTCTCCTGGCTTCCATCGAGTGGCAACATGTAGCGACGCTTAAGAATAAGAAAAATTCGCAAGTTCAAAGACACGCTTAGGCCACAGCTGTCTGTTTACTCGCTGCTCTTCCCGTGAATAACAAGGTTCACCCTATCCCAGGCAGTAGATGGCATTTTGGCCTTGCTTCCTTATAGGTATGCTAGTTCTCCAGAGAATGTTCCATAAACTAAAATTTAGTTGTAAAAGTAACAGAAATTTGGTGATTAACATGACCTCAATTTAAGGCACGGATTTTTCCAATAACTAGCAATACGTTATTAGAGGACTGGTGTCAGCGCAGACACGGTGAATTCGCTCGTTCATGAAAATACAAATACTTGTAGTTTTATGTTAACAGTGTGATTAGAATATGATTTGATGAACATATCCCGGTAGAGTGCGCCACTGAGGTAACCAATCTTATGACCTCTCTTTAGTGCAGAATCATAAATTATATGCTGATTTACACCATGGACAGCGCGCACTGCGATGCGATGTTGTTTCTTTAACATCGTTTATTGTGTAGTCTAAAAATTTTAATCAGCCCTGGGGTTGTCACTGCGCTTAATAAAATTTTAACCAACCATAACGTACAATTTTCAGGTGAAGTAGAAGTGGTCAGCGTAAACCTAAATGTCATGGATGGATCGTAGAGGTCCAGCACTCGCCAAGAGACGATTTACAATTGTTTGTGTGTGGTACTTTCTCGGCATTTGGATACATATTTAACACCTCATCAGCCATAATAATAATAAGAAGAAAAAGAAGAAAACGTCTCTATTTTTTGTGGCTAAGTTAAGGTATTATCACATTCTATTACACTTAACCCCTTTACATAATAAAACATAAAAATATTTTTTTAAAGGAAAAATAAATTAAACTATGAAACAAAACTTAATGTCTACTATAAAACTGGAAAGAAGCGTATATGAAATATATAAAAGCAACATACATAAAATAAATATAAGCTGAATAGTGAACTTACACGATTTCTCTTTTTATGTATGATTTTGTGTGTATACGTATATGCATATGCATTCACATACACACATACACAAAACCATATACACATATGACATATATTCACATACATATGATTGTACTATTTATAAAAATAAACTGCAAGATAACATCGATTAGCAAAAATTATAAAACTACAATCAAGTTTAAGGATTTCTGAAGGAAAGAAAATCACAGCAAATAACTATTTTTAAACGAGAAAAAATACTACACAAAATTAATTAATGTAAGACATTTTATGTTTGCTACATCTAAAATTTAGTCAGTTATCTGAAAATATACATAAAATAAAATAGTAATGCAACGTTTACTCGCACACGTTCATTCACACACCTACATACATTAACAGTATATTTAATTAATTAAACAATAACATAAGTATCAGAAACACCGCTACAGTTGCATGAAGTAGAAAGCAAATAAGTTACAGGTATTATAAAAGAAGAAACTCCACAGTAAATATTGTTTATATCAAACCCACATTTCACGTTTATTTAGATATTTATAGCCTGACAAAACTGTTCCGGCTTATTTTTTTTTAATTTACTGATTGAAATTGTATCTCTTGCTTCCTGAGGTATGCAATTCCAGAGATTGGTTTCGATGACGATGAAATATGAAGCGAAAAATGAGTTGTGTTTTGGTACTAGAAGTTTTTGTTGATCGAAAGAACGAGTGTTTGAAGTATTGGACGGTAAGAAACGAGACAAAAGGTATCGAGAACACCCTGTCAAAAATAATTTATTTTACAAGCATATATTGTGCAATGATCGTTGATTTTTTTAAATCAGGCCATGAGACAGTATGTCTGTATTTGGTGATATGGTCTTTCTTTTTAAGATTAAAAATAAGACGTACACAGATGTTTTGTATTCGCTGAAGTCTCCGAGCTAGATCTTCATGCAGGTCACTGAAGGCTATATCAGCATAATCAAGGCGTGAAATGATTAATGATTCTGTTAAAGTCTTCATAAATTACGCGGGTAAAATTTTTTTAAGCCTTCTTAATGAATGTTAAGTGACATTTGTTTGTCTACATATGTAAGTGACATGTTCTACATTTTGAATATTCACTTAATATTGAACCTAAATTTTTTGCGGACTTTGATAGAGGAATCGGCTCGCCATCAAGTATTATATTAGGAGCGCAAGTGACGTTTGGTGATGAGAATTTTTTGGGTCGAATAATAATTCTTTGGGAATTCTTAGGGTTTAATAGTAGCCCGTGCTCTATTGGCCATTCTGAAAGAAGTTTGACAATTCATGGTTAATAGTGTCAAATGATGACGGTCTATTACCGGGATGAGTTGGCAGATAGATTTGGAAGTCGTCTGCATAAAGATGGTATTTACAATGTTTTAGCAGTTGAGGGAGGTCATTAATAAAAATAGAAAATAGTAGGGGTCCCAGAACAGAGCCCTGGGGAACGCCAATTTTAATTTGTGCGCAAAGCGGACTGTTGTTATCCGCAGACAACTCTCTGATAACGGCCACACAAGTAACTTTTAATCCATTCTAACGATATTTCGGAGAAAATAAAATATGATTTTGGCTTTGCAAGTAATAACTTATAGTCAACGGAATCGAACACTTTGCTAAAAATTTAATAGTGTCAAAATCTTTAGCAAACGGTTATCCATGTTTTGATTTATGTCATCAATGACCTGAATAAAAGCCGTACATGTGCTAAAAGCCTTTCTGAAATTAGACTAATGGTCGACCTACAGGTTATTTTCAATAATGTACCTTGTTATATGTTGGTGGGCAATGTATTCAAGGGCTTTGGAAATTGTGGAAAGAATGCTTTGTGTTAAAGTTTTTTTTTTTTAAAGTTAAAACTTATATTTACGACAACGTGTCACAAAACCGTTTGTAAAAAAAAAAACCCCTCTCTATAAGCCAGAACACGCGGGCCAATCAGGATCTGGGCGACGCATCAGCGGAACCGCAGAGCGCGTCCGGCCGAAGGGGAAACCGGCACGTGAGGGCGACGCGACACCCGATG
>NQII01001077.1:2030-14179 GCA_002778355.1 Clitarchus hookeri | reverse complement strand
GGGGGGGGGGGGTGCGACATACATCCCGGACAGACATTCGCCTATCTTTCCAAGGAAAGTACATGGGCTACAAACAAAATTAAGAATCATATTTTTTTTCTGACTGCTAGGCTTATTTTAATTACAACAAAAAAAAAATGCAATGTGCTAAAAATGTCGAAAATAAGTTTCGTGTCATGAACGCCCTAAAGATACGGAACTTCGCTGTTACGGCTTACAAAAAAAATACTGCCCTGATACTTTACACGTAACAAGAAGTTATCAATACAACTAATGAGCCTGCTTTCCTCTACATGGATAATACTGCTGAGGTTATTATTTGGTTAGATGGTAGGTGGGTAGTGACTACTCGTTCGTAGCGTCATCATTGGAGATGCAACCAGAAACAATTGCAGTACTAGTGAGACAGTTACATATACACACATGCCTTGCCCGGCACTTTAATACAGAACGCCTCGTACAGTAAGCTGGCGTGGAGGCAGGATTCGGAACATCAACGTCGATAGTAATCAGTCTAAAGTTTTGGTAGACTAGGATTATCAACTTAAAATATTTACAGGGACGTCATCTTGAAAACAAGTGCGTGAGTCACATAAATCACGTGAGCTTTCGTGGCTTACCGTAACACCACCTGTGTGCAGAATTGGGTGGAAATAGCATGGCCCGGTTCCCGAGATATGGCATAACAGCTTTAGTTTCTCATTTGGCGCTATTATACAAAGCATCCTAAAACAGACTCTGTAGATGCACATGGGATGCTTCTAATAGATACTGAAATATGTCAAATTATTTGATAGCAATGGTAAACTTATCTCAATTATTTATATTGCAGCCAAACTGTAAATAAAGCCAGACACACTTTAAACATGGCCTACTGTTGCACTACTAGTGTGAAAAGTTCGGCATTGGTCCCGGGGCACAGAACGTGAAAGCTCTATTTTCTCATGTGGTGGTATCTTTATTACTGGAGAACAAAACGGAGACTTATTGGCACATTCGATGTTAGTCATAGATACTGTTACGTATCTTGAAATTGTTTGGGACATGTGGCATACTGACGTAAAATATTTACACTGCTGTGATTTTTAAAATATGTTACTGTATACACATTTAGATGGACT
This sequence comes from Clitarchus hookeri, assembly GCA_002778355.1. Taxonomy (NCBI): domain Eukaryota; kingdom Metazoa; phylum Arthropoda; class Insecta; order Phasmatodea; family Phasmatidae; genus Clitarchus; species Clitarchus hookeri. Next base: position 13,058 of record NQII01001077.1, on the reverse strand, counting down.
AAAAAAGTATAATTTGTGGCCTGAATGGGTATCAGTTAATAGTTTTCCGTGATAGAACAGGAAAACTTAATATTTCATATGGAGCTAATTTTTCATATGGAGCTATCTTCCAAAATGGCGGACAAATGAATTTATATATTAGCTCATTTGATGCTTACATAGATACTGTCAGTATACAAAGTTAGGTTGAAATTGGTTACGTTGTTTCGTAGATGTAGCATGCCCGGTGTTATTTTGAAAATGAACCATTGGCCCTCTTTAAGCATGGCCTATCAATGTATATGGCATACCACATTATTACTGGTTTGCCAAATTCACAAGGAATTGGTTGATTGTATCCCGAGAAATGACAAAACTTTATTTGTTTGTGTGGCACTATCTTACAAAACGAGGGGTAAAACAGGCTCTGGGTAGACAAATTCGATGATTGTAACATGTACTGCCAGCATACAAAGTTTAGTTGAAATTTGTTACATTTTTTCGTAGATACAGCATAGTATTCTAAATTGTTTATATGGCCGCCACTTTGCAAATAATATTCTGGCCCATTAAAACATGTCAGTTTACATGATCCACCGTAGTATTACTTGAGTGCCTAATTTGGTAGGAATCGGTTGATTGTTTCCCAAGATATAACATTAAAACTTTATTTTCTTGTAGTGCTATCTTACAAAATGGAGTAGAAAATAGGCTATGTACCAACACCTTTGATGCTTGTAAAACATATTTTCAGCATTACAAGTTTAATCGAGATTGAACAAACAATGTGGTAGATATTGCAAATAAACCTAAAATATTTATATAACTTCCATTTTAAAAATTAGAACCTTATCCATTTAAATTGCATATGTGTACATGGGCAACAATATAATTACTTATATGCCAAATTTGGCAGGAATAGATTGTGAAGTTACTGATATTTTCATGTTGTACTATTTTCCAAAAAGGCCTGTTAATAACATTATCACTATTCAGTGCGTAAATCATGCACTGTCAACGTACCAAATGTGGTTTGAATAGGTATAAAACCTTTATTATTTCAATTTGCACTTTCTTCCAAAATGGCCGACCAATAACATTTGTTTATAAGTTCAATGCTTACATAATGCACTACCAACGTACCAAATTTGGTTTAAATCTGTGGAATGGTTCCCGGGATTATACAGTTTAATTTTTTAATTGCACGATCTTACAAAATGGAGGGGCCAATATCTTTATAGCTTTCTTATTTCAATTCACATATTATGCACTGCCAAATTAACAAATTTGGTTTATATCTGTTAAATGGTTCCCAACATATAATGTAAATTTTCAACTTTTCTATTTGTGCTATATTCCAAAATGGCGGATTAATGACATTATTTCTTTATAAATGCAATGCTTATGTAATGCACTGTCAATGTTCCGAATTGGTTTTAAATCGGATAATTGGTTTCCGAGATATACCGCAGTGGCGTAAATTTCGAAATTGCCCGGCGTGATCAAAAACTATAAAAATCTGATGGCCTTACTAAATACTATATGCGGACCTTGTTTGCTTAAATTCGGTTGTCGATTTAAAAGTTATTAGAGGAGGGGAAGGGGGGGGGCATATATTCCAGACAAACAACCAGGTGATTGCATAAGCCTGTCTTTCCTTCGGAAAGTAGGCTAAAAACGAAAAATCTCACCCCAGGTATGACGCGGGCAGCCGGCTCCCGTCGCAGCTGAGCCAGACCGTCGCTAAACTAGAACCGGATTGGTACGCGTGACCTGTGACGTCACGTGCAGACGGCGCAGGCGCGTGGGCACCTTGCAGTCCTCCCGCGTCGCCGCTCAACTTTCTACCTTTTGAGGCCAGGACAGCGCCATCTGCTCGCGACGTCAAGAAGAACGCCCGCCAATGGGAAGCACGTTCGTTGTAAACACACGGCGAAACCACGCTCGTTTATGTACAATGGGCAATTTCACCAAGAGCCTATAATTTCGCGATATAATGCGGTAGGAGACCAGACGTCATAAAATTATACGTTGGATATGCGCCGTGGGACCTCATTCGACACGCTCTGCTGAGTTCTGAACTGTTATGGTCTATTCGCGGTTTCTTCACACTTTTTGAATCTAACCTTTCAAAATCACCCCATGAATGACGTGTTTTGTTATTTTCTAAATATGCCATGCATCACAAGCGTTTTATATTTAACTATTACCTAATTTTTGGTTTAATTGAACTTTTATTTTATCTATAAATTATAATATTTCATACATAATTGACATGAAAAAAAAAATACAGTGAGATAACAGGTGTGTTGGCAATGTCTAGTAAGAAATAGTTCTAATGCAAAATACTATTAAAGTGAGTGCGCACGAATGTGGTGCGTCGTCCCTTTGGTGTAATCTTCTTGCTTGGTTAAACTTAGTTTGCATGAGGCGGAGGAATATCCTGAAAGTAGAACTTTGGCAGAGCTTCAGAACAGTTGGAAGTAATCGAGAAGGGACTATAGTCAACGTTTATCACTCGTGTTTCTTGGTTCAGTATGGACTAGTCAGACATGAGAACGAATTCTGATTGATCCACCAGTAATTGAAAAAAAAAAAAAAAGCGAAACCAACTACATGTGATCATTCCGAAATAGCAAAGCTGTATTAAAAACGCATTGNTGTTTCTTGGTTCAGTATGGACGAGTCAGACATGAGAACGAATTCTGATTGATCCACCAGTAATTGAAAAAAAAAAAGCGAAACCAACTACATGTGATCATTCCGAAATAGCAAAGCTGTATTAAAAACGCATTGTGTTGTTGTACAAGGAATAAAGCATAGCATAAAAATAACACGTTGGTAACAAAACAACTGTTATCTGAGGAATAAGCCCAAATGACCTTCAAGAAGTGCTCGTTCGATCATTTATTTGCCCAGGAAGGCAAATTTCGCACGAATAAACTTGAATTTTTTTCGTTGGCATTTTATCACGATCTTATTAAACCATTAACAATAAATTTCACGAATAAAAAAAAATGTAACATGTTTAACTGAACATGCTAGTTCGTAAATCATGTTGCATACGCAACGTAGATGTCACTAGTAAACAAAAAATCGATTTCGCGAACTGATTTGGACGGCGGGCTAGATATTATAGTCACGTGGTTCACAGTAAACTGAGCACTTTTGAAAGCCCTGCTTAAGATCTTCTTGTACGAACACTGTGTATTCTTCCAACATAATGTAAAATTAACATCACTTTACTCTTACGTCGATTAAGTGACACTGTAAAATTATTAAAAAAAGTATACTCTTTTTATTTGCTATTTCTTATACTTATATGCATTAAAAACAAAAAGCAAAACAAAACACTTCAGTATTCACAATTGTTTACCTAACACGTTTAATGCAACGTTAAAGCACGGAATTACTTGTTTCCAACTTTACTGGGCGCATGACGGTCAGTGCGTTCGTTAAAATATATGCAGGTAGGGGCGGTAATATTTTTCAAAGGTTGATATTCAAAAATGCTCACTTTACCGGAAACTACGAAGGTCTCTGGTGATAAAACGAGGCACTCCCGGCAACACAATGGCGATATATCTTTTTTTTTTTTTTTCGAGGGGATTCGGCTTGCGTGCGAGCTAACGCGGCACGCTGAGGAGACCGTGCAGTCAGAAACTCGCGCAGACCCCAGCACGAACAGTTCCTGAGCGAGTACCAAGTGGTTCGGAAACCTGCGATAATGGAGGTTAGCGCCTTCTCATGGGTGTAGTCTGGCAGGGAGTAGCTACATGTGTTTGAGACGTAGCAGCGAGGGAGCGCTAAGGAGACCTTGGTGGAGTGGAGAGATATGGGCGGCTCTTAAAACATCGAGGTCTTGAGACCCGGCGAGGGAGAAGCGAGGCGAGTGTGGAGCAGCGTCGGAACGCAATGGCGCGGGGGAAACGGGAGATCTCCGAGAAAACCCGCCGTCCGGCACGATTCCCACGTGCGAAAATCCGGGAGCTACCTAGCCGGTAATAGAACCCAGTTCACCTAGGTGGGAGGCGAGTAGTCTAACCACTACCGTATTGTCCCTAATATAAGTCAGTAATTTTTTTTACCAATTTTTTACTTCCGAAAACTGAGTTTTCAGCTTATACGTGGAGAATAAACAATTATATATTTGGTAAAAAAGATATTTAAAGCAACCTGACTAACATTTTCGTGCATTTACTATGGAAAACAAACCATACGAAAAAGTTTATTTCTTGCCCGAAGTTCAACATAAACTCTCAACGTAAAAACTTTCGAATGTAAACATGCGGGCTAAGATTCCATAGATATTAGCCTTGCTTAACTTCACTGTAAATGGCGACGGCACGTAGACGTTTAGCCAGAAACACCATGGATATGAAAACGTAAGCGGAGCAAGTAATGGGACCAAGGCACAATCTATTCAATGGGCGCATGGAAACTATCGATTATGACAGCAGCGCCAAATTCTACAAAGCTGAACAATTGATTCAAAANATGGCGCGGGGGAAACGGGAGATCTCCGAGAAAACCCGCCGTCCGGCACGATTCCCACGTGCGAAAATCCGGGAGCGACCCCGCCGGTAATCGAACCCAGTTCACCTAGGTGGGAGGCGAGTAGTCTAACCACTACCGTATTGTCCCTAATATAAGTCAGTAATTTTTTTTACCAATTTTTTACTTCCAAAAACTGAGTTTTCAGCTTATACGTGGAGAATAAACAATTATATATTTGGTAAAAAAGATATTTAAAGCAACCTGACTAACATTTTCGTGCATTTACTATGGAAAACAAACCATACGAAAAAGTTTATTTCTTGCCCGAAGTTCAACATAAACTCTCAACGTAAAAACTTTCGAATGTAAACATGCGGGCTACGATTCCATAGATATTAGCCTTGCTTAACTTCACTGTAAATGGCGACGGCACGTAGACGTTTAGCCAGAAACACCATGGATATGAAGACGTAAGCGGAGCAAGTAATGGGACCAAGGCACAATCCATTCAATGGGCGCATGGAAACTATCGATTATGACAGCAGCGCCAAATTCTACAAAGCTGAACAATTGATTCAAAANCATTCAATGGGCGCATGGAAACTATCGATTATGACAGCAGCGCCAAATTCTACAAAGCTGAACAATTGATTCAAAAGGCGCTCAGAAAATATCGATTGTGACTACCGCCATTTTCTACAAAGCTGAGCAATAGGACACTGTTGAAATCGAACGACGAATTCACATATTTGGTGAAGCTTTAAAAAATTTACAAACAGTCTTCGCCTACAGAGCAGTGTTAGTTATTGCTTATTAGAATGTTGCGTTGTAATGGCTGAGAAAACTGCAACTTATTATGTTGAGGTTCATGGTTCTCGAAGTCGCCAAACAAACAAGGGAATGCGGAGAACTCTTGACGCGAATTTCAAATTGCAAGTCGTGAACTACGCCAGAGAAAATGGCACGCCGGCTGCCCACAGTAAATTTGGTGTTTCCAAGAAAATATGTTCCTGGCTGGAAAAAGATGGAACACAAGTTTTTAGTGCCATATTACCTATTTGTCTTCTCAGTTATGTTTTTTCCCTGATTTCATCACTGAAAAAAAGTGATTCGACTTATATGCGAGTCGACTTATATTCGGGTCATTACTAATCACCGCGGCCCTCCGATCTATAGGTACTAGGATCGATTGTTTGGTCGCACGCAAGACACTGAAGTGACGCGCAGTCTTTCTGTCGTCGATTCTCTTCTTCATAGGAGACTCAATAGTGGCCGTATAATTCTATGACGCAATAATACAAACAGGTGTGTTGCATCTCTCTATGGTATGTTAAGTAGCCAGTACAGGGATATGCATACCTAAAAATGATTGTGAAACACCCGTATTAGGGCCTTTTCACTTAAAAAAAAATAATAATAATATACACGTTAGAGTTTTCAGACGAGAAACATTTCGTGAATGCTGTTCGTAAGCAGACACTGCTCGAAATAACTTGGCAGTTCTTTTTAAATTACAACTATAAGACTGAACGTCGGCACCGTGTGACATTTAATTTAAACTTAAAGCCTTTGCTTTCTTTTCCATGGAATAAACCTATTGTTCGACAGTGCATTTTTGTGATTTTTCGCTGCTTAAGCGCCATTTATTTTTCCGGTTACGTTACTTCAACACACTGTTACTATGCTCAATCGAGTCGCTGGCGTTGACGGCATCGCACACACATAATTCTAGCGGACTACAGTTAAACAAGCAAACGATTTCTCACAGATTTAGTAATCGTTTACAAAGAACAAGTGTTATGTGTCTGCAAAGCATCAGAGATGATTCTCACACCGTTGATCACCTCAACGTCCCAAACGCTTCAAACTTCACACTGATATAGAATGTTCACATTAAANTGATTCTCACACCGTTGATCACCTCAACGTCCCAAACGCTTCAAACTTCACACTGATATAGAATGTTCACATTAAATCAGTGAGCACTTTTGAGGCCCTAGTGACTTTTTTTCTTTCAGCAATATTTTATTCTTTAACCACCTTTTAAATAAATATTGTCATGTAGGTAATAAGCACAGTGTGCATATTCCACCGCACTCGGAAGTTAACGTCTAAGGATAAAATAAAGCATATTTATTTGCTGTTATTCCAAATGAGAGGGATTTGAAAAGTGCTCACTTTACCGTGAATGGCCTATTGGCGAGGAGGTCGACCAGGCGATGACTCAACACCACGTAATGCAGAATTTGAGCAAGTAATTGGCAGTCACGTTTCTTGAAGCTTACAGCAATCAATGGTTTACGTCGCCTGCAGTTATTTCGCGCATCGTAGTGCCGTGTTTTTTTTTTTTATTCTTGCAGAGAAAAAAACGTAACATCTCACGTAAACGCGCATACACTGGTCTGCGCTGTATTCAGCGCTAGCCAAAATACTCGGCAGTTGCTCGGGCTTCTTACGTACAAAACATGAATTTATTCGGAAAAGTTTCGACTTTATAGGAGGTCAAAGCAGACTTCAAAAAACATATTACCCACATCTGAGTTACCTTTGTAATTGGTTCACATAGTTAACTTTATGAGCCATGAACAGCTCTGAGAAAACAACAAACTTGCAAGAAAACAATTACCGAATATCGTGCTACCTTGTCTGTAGCGAATCTCACTAGTGTCTGTTCACGGTAAACTGAACACTTTTTAAAGCCCTGCTCGAAAGATATTATCTTTGGTTTTAAATTCAAGAATTAAAAATGTAAACAATAATTCAGTATAAATTGTTACCACGTAAAAAAATTATTTCCCCAGAATGTTTCTCTTGAAAATGTTTTTTCCAACCAAAATATACCTCCAAATAAAGAAATGTCACGATGTTATGTTGTCGCACTGAAATTGTGCCCTACATAAGTATTGACGGACAACGGATTGTTGTGAGTCGCTTTCAACTGACGGATGAAAACACCAGACGAATGACTGACTGACTGACGGGCGGCGACGGTTGTCAAACTTTTTAACATTTATCATCCCAACCTCAGTAGATGTAACCTTAGCTACGGACAGTGATTCTTTTGTTCAAACACTGATTTCTCACTTTACCGTGAACAAGCTGTTTATCGGCGCACACGCCACGAATATGGCAGCGGGCATTCCAGCTGTCGACTGCGAGCACGCTGAGATCAAAGATACGAGAGCCATTTCGTTTCTGTATGCCTAGTTCCTCTGTGTCCATGCGTCGACAAACGTCGCCGTGAAATTTTTAAGGTGGGATTCCACTGAAGCGACATGAGACAGGCGACATTTTTCACCATGGAGAATGCCACATGTTGAAAAGGCAACACGTATCGTGTTGATTCTACGAGAACCGTCGACACTGCTGTAGCGTGTGTGGGGCGACATGCTGACTGTCTCCTACCCGTGTGCACTGGTTTCCACAAATGCACTCAGTCGTTCATCAAAATGTCAGAGGAAACAGTAGCAGGTATCGCATGTTAAGTTTCGAATGCTGCCACTGCTAAGCGAAAGAGAAAACGCCGTTGGTGGAAACGAGAGTATTCGTAAAGGAGGTTCGGCAATCCAAGAGGAGTTTTCGGCGAAGCTGTTGGCCGACGATCAAGCACTCTTTAAAAATTTCTGTAGTATGAGTAGTGACGATTTTGGTAATGCTCTGAAAAACTGCACCAATAATAAGAAAATCAGACACAAGTTGTCGATCAGCAATACCACCAAAAGTATAGATTGTTGGTAACACTGCGGTTTCTGGCTACAGGAGACAGATACAAATCTCTCATGGACCTGTTTAGAATTTCGTCGTGCATTATTTCAAGGATTCTTCCAGACGTATGACAGGGGCTATCATCGAAGTTCTGCACGATTTTGTGAAGGTAAGTTGAGCCATATTTATAAAATATGATGGAAGTGAGTATGTTTGTTGTTATTTATTTTCCATGGGAATATGACAACCAACAACCATTTTAAAGTATTGTTACGATTGCAAAGAACATTGCTTATTATTATAAACTTTTTTTTGCTAAACAGAGATGTAAAACCAATTAATTATAACTACAGTACAAAACTCAAACATAACATAAGATACACCATGAAATATTTTGACATCTACAATGTTACTGTAGTACAAAAGTTAACATTTTCCTGCAAATCACAAGAAGAGATCAGTATAATCACAGACGAATTTTATTGATATTAATAATTCGCGATAATCTGTGGAATTGCGCATGTAAAAAAGATCCGATCGTGATGACGCCTGATTTGCAATGTTAAGAAATTCGGCCAAGTCTGTCAAACTATGTTCACATGTACGCTCGTGTGTTGTAATACAGCTTTCTTGACATGTACTTCGTTCATTAGTGTAATTTAATGGCTGAGTAAAGAAATATGATGAGACTGAAGATAGTTCTGAATGATTGTAGATACCATGGGTGGTAGTACTACAGAGGTTTCGACGGGAAGAAATGCTTACTTCGCTATATAATATTCACGAGCCAACGCATTTTTTTTTTTTTAGTGACATGCAAGCAGTTATAATTTTACTCACATGCAGTACATCACGTAGGTACATTTTTTTATCCGACAAATTACATAATTCAAAGTAATAAATTAAATTCACGAATATCTCAATGATTTTTTTTCTATTAAAATTATGCCTACATCATTTTAAAAGTACTCGCGTGTGTTAATATATTTGGCCTGAACAAAATCAATAATCGCATTACTTTTACTTTAGAAATAATTTTGAAGGAAAGTGCAATTAATTTTTCGCAGCAGCTAGATTAAAAATTCTTAACGCCAGAGAAATGAAACACGCTGAAATTATCTCTTTATAAAGAGCCTCTTTATAACAAGCATACGAAAATATGCTGCCTTCAATTTTGTTTGTTATCTGTTACTGTTATCTCTAATCTCGCCATGCATATTGTGTGTATAACCAAGAACAAAAAATACGACCAATTTCAGTGACCACCTTCATTTTCAAAAAGACATAAAGACAGAACTACTTTTAAACATTCATAATTTGTTGCTAACATTTAAATGTTAAGGCAGCAGGTGTTTTTATTATAGCCTGTGTAATTAAATACATTGATTTTTTTTAAAGATTGGTTTGAAAATGATTCAATTAACGTAAACCAATCGTTCCAGTGTTCGTAACATGTAGTTAACTTACATCTTAACCTCATTTTAAAGAATATGTGGAGCAATTTTCCACGTCTCGCAGTTAATACGATGTTCTATTGTTTCACATTTTGGGTTTTTCTATGATGGTGTAAATATTATATTTTACAGGACACATAATCATTTTAAAAATTTACGACACTCGTTTCCCATATTTTTTAACCGCAAATATATGTCAACATAGACACGTTGTAAATAGTTGAGCACGCTTATTTATTAATTTTTTTAAATAAGCACACATGTAATAATAATATTGTAACAATTTTTTTTCCAAGTTTTTAGTAGGATTTATTTATTCTGCGTGTCACAAGACGAAGAAATTTGTGACCCATGTATAATATTATTACATTTCCAGGCAGTTACTACAGCACCAATTTGACTAAAGTCGTATTCGAATTCACCGTTTGGGAAGTTAGGGTGCATGAATTTGACACAGCTGGCAGCGCTGCGTGTGACAAAGCCAGTAACTAAACACCTAATTATTTTGACGTTTCTTTGGCGACGGAATAAAAACATATAAAATGTAAGCAATTTAGGGAAAATTTCAGTGTTTCTCTTATTCACTACCAGAAAAAGAAACGTACATTTGATTAACGATTTTAGCAAATTACGCATGGAAATGCTATGAAATATTATATATACTCATCTGTGAAGAAATTAGTGTTGCAACGGAATTATGAAATATATTGCGCTATTTCCAGTTTTATCAATTTTGCACCCTAACTACCTTGTTTTTAAGGCTGTTGTTGTCTCACCGTTACCACGACATTGTCAATTATTTTGTAAAATATTTTTCCCCCCAGAGTAATTGTTAAGAACTGATGCTCCAGCTATCCAATGACTGCAATATAGTAATTACTTGTTTACAAATTAAAATGGATATTTTCATGACTGTTCGGTACGTACATGAACACAGTATAGTTAATTATGCAACAGTGGAACAACGGAATGGACGCAGCTCTGTTTCAACATTTTCTAAAAAAAAACTCTACGCCAAAAAGCCACTATTCATTTTCTTGCTTATATCATAAATGTTTTACAGGCAAAAGTGAACCAACTTAAAGTGAACCATTTACGCTACAATGCAGAATTACCAAATATAATAACCAATTATTTTGTTTATGTAAGTGTAATAATAAAAGAATTTAAAAAAAATATCCAATAAAATTTCGCCCATATTTTGAAATTACTGAATGCAAACAAAATGTGTTTCAACATGTTAATGAAGCTTGTAGGAAAGACGTAGCCAACAATTACTCCGGGTGAAAAAGCAGTTATGAGTCACAGGCTAAGCTGTGATGGCGAGGATGTGTGTACACAGGCGGGTAGGCAGGCAGGAGGCATGCAGACGGACTGACCTTCCAGTGCTGGG
>NQII01001076.1:545642-579859 GCA_002778355.1 Clitarchus hookeri | reverse complement strand
TTCACCTGGGCGGGCAGGAGAAGATTGCCTTTTGGTGCCACCCTACTTAAAAAAAACTCTTTACTAAATAGTTTGGCGTTTTACTTTTAAGCGTTACAATGTATTTTTTATTTTCCTTGTGTTAATTTTATTCGTTAGGTTATAGAGAAACAATGAGAAAAAATTGCACTTGAGAGACAATATTTAAAATTAGAAACCAGACAACAGTTTTACNTTTCACCTGGGCGGGCAGGAGAAGATTGCCTTTTGGTGCCACCCTACTTAAAAAAAACTCTTTACTAAATAGTTTGCCGTTTTACTTTTAAGCGTTACAATGTATTTTTTATTTTCCTTGTGTTAATTTTATTCGTTACGTTATAGAGAAACAATGAGAAAAAATTGCACTTGAGAGACAATATTTAAAATTAGAAACCAGACAACAGTTTTACNCGTTATAGAGAAACAATGAGAAAAAATTGCACTTGAGAGACAATATTTAAAATTAGAAACCAGACAACAGTTTTACACTTTGTGACTCAAATTATCAATAATATTAATAAACAAACTTATAATACCCTACGTTATTTGTATTACATGAATTTGGAAAGTACACTTTGCGGACTTTCTTTGTAAAAAGTCTTTAATGATCGATCGTGCTTCAGACTCTTCAGAAACATCATACTGTGTTGATATCTTTACTAGTCCCACTCGACGTTCCTCTGATTTTTTATATTAAGTATTTCATAATAAGTAATTTACATAAGTTTTTTTCTCTGGATGTGACAGTCCCAGGAATGGCCGAACTTCATGGTTCCGAGCGCCATGGTTACGTATGAAAAGTTTTCACGGGACCTTTTGGTATCATCCTATATGATGAGTGCGCCATATAAACTTTTATCATTATCAAGTAATAAAGAAAGAAGCATTAAGTTCTCGATCTAGCTGTACANATGAGTGCGCCATATAAACTTTTATCATTATCAAGTAATAAAGAAAGAAGCATTAAGTTCTCGATCTAGCTGTACAACATTATCATTACGAATGCCTCCGTCAGTTAGTGCTAACTGCAATTCTGTATACTTGTGTAGGAGTAAATAATTTATCTGGCATTTAATATTGTACAGAAACCTACATACGCCACATGTTTTTATTTGGNCTTGTGTAGGAGTAAATAATTTATCTGGCATTTAATATTGTACAGAAACCTACATACGCCACATGTTTTTATTTGGACAAATTGTTTGCCTAATGACGTGACAGAACGGTCCAATACATCGAAAAAGAAGCTGAAAATTTAATGCCTTTTTTGAGTTCACGGTTACAGTAGAAGCGTCATGTGATTTAAAGTCAAATCGCACTTTATTTTTGTAGAACGCACTAGTGATTCGGTTGAAAACTGTGACTAAATATCAAGAGTTTGAGCTATTTTCTTTGCTTCAAATATTGCCTCGTAAAAACCACTTTTTTCTCCAATCGCGTATGTTCAAAAATATTTTTCTATTTTTGTGGTGAGTTCAAATTTATTTGATATGTTGGTATCGTCTCTCTGTAAGACTTTACCAACCATGTNAAAATTTTCTATTTTTGTGGTGAGTTCAAATTTATTTGATATGTTGGTATCGTCTCTCTGTAAGACTTTACCAACCATGTTGTTTCTGGAGAGAATTATATCTCCCGCCTATTTTATACATGGTTATTAGTGTAGTGGTCAAAATACTCGCATTTTACCAAGGCGAGCCGGGTTTGATTCCCGGCAGGGCCGCTCCCAGATTTTCTCATGTGGAATCGCGCTGGTGGATTTTATCAGGGATGCCTCGTTTCCCCCGCCCTTGCAAACCGGCGCTGCTCCATTCCCACCTCACTTCAACTTCATCTGCTCTCAAGGCCTCGTTGTTAAGAGCAAATCAAATCTCTCCACTCCTTATCTATACCGCACAAATAAAACAATTAGTCATTTGTTCAATGTGGCTCATATCAGGGGTGCAGCACCTTCCTTTTGTAATAAAAAGAAGGATTCTTTCTGTTTAAGATTTTAAGTCATTTATTAATATATAACGTTTTACGTCTTGAAACATTTCGCTCGGACTGGACGATTGTTTATAACTAAACGCACTAAACACTAGGATTTGAGGTGTCTTGTTGATGTGTGCCATTTGCATGTCAGCAGACAGTATAGCCGGGGTGGTGGGGGTTTGAATTAAAGAGAAGTAAGATGCATCATGGCTAGAATAAAATGTTTATGCTACGAATTATTAAAATTATATTGTTTAAGTTTTGCAACTGTTAACTCAATATACACAACGTTTCCGAATAAAATTGTTTTGAATTTATATTGGAACACAAAAATATTCACTTAATTTTTGCCCTCATTTTGGCGCCCTTAGCAAGCTGACAGCCCAGATAGCCGCCCAGGCCACCCAGCCGTTCAGCCGCCCCCGCTGAGCGGTAGGCTGTTAGTTGCTAGGGTAGCATTTAATGTAACTATTAAAAAAACAAAGTTTTCAAGAAAAAAAATTTTAAAACCTTACTTATTGCACTTTAAACATTATCGTCATTGTCAGAACGAATGGCTCTCGAGACGACAAGGGAATTGCATATTTAGGTGAGATAAGCTTGTTATCGGCATACTTTCGTTAACAATCATTCGATTATTTCTAAAGGAAGCTAAATTCACCCGTTCTCCATCCAGTACCTATTACAAAATTTGATCTTTAACTTTTAAGTCTGCCTCTAGGCAGTACATGTACAGTCCTGTTTGGGGCTGCTTAGGTTAAGAAGAATATGCTAGTTATGTTAGTGCGTGTGAGCCGCCCTCGAGAATATTTCATCATAAAAGTAAGGGCCTTTTAAGATGCCGCCCCCTTGTTATTAAAATAAATTTTAACTTCCAAGAGTGTTTGTAGCTTCGTGTATAAAACGCCTCAAATTAATTGTGCACGCACTATTACTCGCACCGTCAAAGTCAAATACACATCCTAATACGAATGTATTGTGTGTTACCTTACGTACTCCTATAATTAAAATAAATGAATGTTGTACATTTAAAATTAATAATAATAAATAGTCTCTAAAAGTAGTAGGTGAAAAATCTAAAACTGCTGAGAGGAAATTACTGTAAGTAAACTATGTTTAGTACAACTTGTTTCCAAAATATGTGTACGAATTGCAGATATGCCTGACCGGAAAATAAAACGATTGAAATACGCTACCTAGAGTCCAACTCAAATATAAGCCAATGAAAGAGATTTTGAGGAAGGTGGTTGGCNTAATACGAATGTATTGTGTGTTACCTTACGTACTCCTATAATTAAAATAAATGAATGTTGTACATTTAAAATTAATTAAAATTAATAGTCTCTAAAAGTAGTAGGTGAAAAATCTAAAACTGCTGAGAGGAAATTACTGTAAGTAAACTATGTTTAGTACAACTTGTTTCCAAAATATGTGTACGAATTGCAGATATGCCTGACCGGAAAATAGAACGATTGAAATACGCTACCTAGAGTCCAACTCAAATATAAGCCAATGAAAGAGATTTTGAGGAAGGTGGTTGGCNAAACGATTGAAATACGCTACCTAGAGTCCAACTCAAATATAAGCCAATGAAAGAGATTTTGAGGAAGGTGGTTGGCATTACAATACGTGGGACATTATAAAATTAAATCGTATTAGAGCAACGTATTTGAGATACCTAATAAAATTAACAGCTACCGCCATGAGAAAAATATCATTTGGAGCTTATTTTTGTAATTTTCCTCCCTTGTAAAGATAAGTTTATATATTAGTGTGACACTATGTATGTGCGGTCGATTTTTATTTTTTTCTAAATTACAGTAAAAATATATACTAGTAATACCATGAGAAGTCGTATTACTGCTACCACTTTTCTTAATCACGTGTCTCTATCTCATGTATCTCTAAAATTATAAATATTCATACATCTGTATATATTCCACCGTATTGCCGTGAACCCTAGCCCAAGCTCATTACCGCATGCGCTCTGCACTCTGCAAAGGCCCAAAGCAAAGCAACCCGTAGAGCATCCAGTTGTGTGCGGTGCGAGTGTAGACAACCTGCAGTGAACTTCCTGCTCCTCGCCTAAATATTTCATGAAAATGCACTGAAAGTCCGGTCCGGAGGACGTTCCTGAGACTATGCAGGATAATATAGCCAGCCCAAAAATAGACCAAGATAAACTCGCCCCCGTGGTATGCATAATTAATGACAATTGTTTTTAAATTTTCTTAATATTTGTCTCGTATTGATTTGAGGTGTTTTATCCATCTTTGTCATCCTAACAGCATTTCATTTCTCATACCATCCGTCTCTGTGGGGTTGAAAATCGTCCGCTCATTGCGACCGGAAATCGGCCAATATCTCTGGACCACCGTCGAGGTATGTTGCGTGTGTTCGTAGTGAAGCACTTCAATCGTTGGCAATATCTTTACTTTTAATTTATATTCTCATTGTGATGTTTCGTATATCACTTTCTCACATCGCCTTACCATGCCCCGGCGTTTGATTTTGTCGTTATTTGCCTAACTTCACCAATTCCAACCTAGCCTCGCCGCCGCCAAGTGCTAGATACCCTCCTAGCAAAACTGCGGGTCCGGTTAGCCATCACTGGCTGAAAACCCCTCAGCATGCACCATCTATCCCTTGCTGACGGCGCATTTTCCTAGCTAGTGTGTTCTCCGACCCAAACTTCCGGTAAATTTTGGAGGGATGCCCCAAGGAAAAAAATAGTTTAAAAATCATACAGCACCTGTGCAACACTGTCCCTGTTTTAAAACTTTATAAAATACACTTATTTCATTAGGTGCTTAGTCATATGAGTAGTAGAAAAAATAGATGAGTTTGGCGCATCGTCGTCTGGCACCGGAGCTCGGTGCTGTTCATACTGTCATTCGGTCCCCTGGCAGCCATTTTCCCCTCAAATGTCCCTTTTTCCCTTAAAATAGACTAAACTTCCCTCAAAATTACCCGTTTTCCCTCAAAAAGGCACCGATCCCGCCATTTGCAAAAACGGGCCTCGGAAAGGCACTTTTCGATCCACATTGGAAGGATTTGGGAGGCTCGCTTCTCGAGGGCATATTGGTTTTATCGGCATAGGGTATGCAAAATCGGTACACGGAATCCGGGATCGCAGCCGGAGCCGATCGTCAGCTATTTTGGTTCTGTCAGCCATTTTAACCGTCATGTTGAACGTCGGCGAACTTGACATTTCACATTGATCATAACGACTTGAACCCAAAAATTTCCAAAATATTCCCAAAACTCCCCAAATATTGATAAAAATAATTGGAAAATTTATTTAAAAACATTATAAAATTAAAAAATTTTAATGTTCTGGCTTAGAGGGGACGAGGGACTGGTACCGACTAGGCACCATGTTATGATGTCATTCAACCGCCATGTTGGACCCAAGTGACCCTGACCCTATAACCACGTACCTACTTGGATGACCTTGAAAACAAAAACTCGAAAAAAAATTTAAAAATTGAATAAATGAATGAAAGACAGCGAGCATATTACATTACTGAATACTATCACCATTATGGATCCAGGTGATATTGACATTTGGCCTTAGCCCGGTGACCTTTGACCATGAACGCAGAAATTCGTCTAAAATCCCAAAAAAAATCTTAAGAATTTTTAAAAATTAATAAAAATATATATATATTTTTTTTTTTACTTACATTTCTGGAGGTATCCCATAGAACTACGTCCAGCAAACGACTGACCCATCTTCAATCAATCACAAGTATTAACATTCCCTCCCCTACCCATTCTGCTTTTCTCATTAATTTGAATATACTCCACGTGCCATATTGTTTTTTCGTTTGTTATTTGTTTACATTTTCAACACCTAGGTGGCACTGATGACTCCAACCAACATGTTATATCTGGATATCCTTCATCTTGACCTCAAATATGTGACCTTGACCCCATACCTATGACCTCGGATAACTTTAAACCCAAAAATTAATTCTAACAACTTTTATAAAATCCAAAAAAATACAAAAAAAATTAAAAAATCAAAGACTTGTTTTTTTATTAATCTTTCGCTCAATCTCAAAATAATTCCATCAATCAGCACCACACCAATACACACAGCAATCCACACAAATCCACACAGCAATCCACACCAATCCACACAGCAATCCACACCAATCCACACAGCAATCCACACCAATCCACACAGCAATCCACACCAATCCACACAGCAATACACACCAATCCACACAGTAATCCACACACCAATCCAAACCATTCTACTCACCAATCCGCACTAATAAACACACCAATCCATACCAATCCACCCCAATCCTTTGCAATTCATTCCACAATATGCTCCACAATCCTTTCCGCAATCCTCCTCCACAATCCATACCAATCAACACACTAATCCACCCCAATCCACACACAAATCTACACCAATCCACAAACCAATCCACGCCAATCCACACACCAATCCACACAAATCTACACACGAATTCACACCAATCCACCCCAATTCACACACCAAATCATACACCAATCTACACCAATCCACAAACCAATCCACACACCAATCCACACACTTATTCACACCAATCTATACATGAATTCACGCCAATCCACACAGCAATCCGCAACAATCCACACATCAATCCACACCACACTATACCATTCCACACCAATCCCTAGCAATCCGCTCCACAATCCGCTTCGCAATCCTCCTCCATAATCCGCAGCATACCATGCCAATCCTTCGATTAATCCTAATCCTTTCATCAATTCCATTACTTCGATCGATCTTTCGATCAATCCTTCGGTTTGTCCCCCACCCAAATGTATAGAAATTACATTAGTTCGCAAACTGTCCCCAAATTTGTACAATTCGACTGAATTAATATGTTGTATGCCGTCAACTATACATGCATTTTCATAATATAGTATTAATTATCATTCTATACGCAGATATTTCCGTAAATAGT
Source organism: Clitarchus hookeri (assembly GCA_002778355.1). Classification (NCBI taxonomy): domain Eukaryota; kingdom Metazoa; phylum Arthropoda; class Insecta; order Phasmatodea; family Phasmatidae; genus Clitarchus; species Clitarchus hookeri. The sequence continues at coordinate 572,900 of NQII01001076.1, read as the reverse complement.
TGAGTGTTCATAGCACCACTTGAAGCTGTATGGGAAAAAAGGATACGACACACAAAACTAAAGGAAAACCAAATATTTTATAATAATTTATTATTATTTTTAATTACAATTCAGAAGAAAGCAGTTTATCACATAATACGATATATCCCCGATCCTTCAGTTTACTAATGATTAAATATATATCGTTAATGTGCGTGAGATTCCCACGTTTTTGAAGGTCAATCAAATATCTGAGTCTATCAACAAGTTCATTCGAGTCTTCGGGAAATAGGTAGCCAGTATTATCTGCGTCTTCTGCCTTCTTCATGTCACTTGTTGCAGCAAATATGTTGGAAGTGTGCGTCAGTGTATCGAGAAATTCGTAATCATCATCTTTGGCAAAATCACTGTCTTCATATTCATTTGAATCAATGCTCTCTTCATGGTCATCTTCACCTCCTGTTTTGTATTCTATATTAAATTTGCTTTTCTTTGCAGCGGGAGTTGTACGCTCATCAGAAGTTAGAGCCAACGACCGTTTATTTTTAAGTTCGTCGACTTCACGTGAAAGTCTTGCAAATGTACATTCCATTAAAACCGACTCTACTACACTCGTTCCGTCTTTAGAATTAATTGTCTCATCATAATCGCCTGTCAAATCTGTACAAATCAATGCAGCAAGAGGTATTGCCGGCAACAATTGCTGACTTCCAGTAGACTAATCCTTGTAGACCTCGGTATGTTCTTTCAATGTATCGCCTTGCCCAAACTGCATGAGAACAATGTCGTAATGCTTCATCGCACGAAAAAGGCCCTTCGTACAGGCCGTTCTCTCATGCCGACGAGCGTTTTGACAATAGGTGAAAATTCGATCGCAGAATCGTCACTGGCGACCACCAGTTAGCGATGATGCAGGTCGCGGCACCATGATCGTTGAGGTCAAAGACAGGCCTTCGTATTCGCAATTCATCTTCGTGGTATGACGAGTGAGCGCTTCCAAATCGATGTTCACCTCACGGTGTCAGAACGTCAAATGTCATTTTTTATATATAAATGTGGTTCGTTTTACAGCGAAGAGCCTAGCTTGTGCCTACAAAATGCCTTCCACCATAAAATTTGTATGTAAAAATATTGGAGCAGTCTGAGAAAACCCACATACTCGTTCGCCCCGGAAGGAAACGTGCAGATTATTAATAAAAACATAAATATAGGAATATGTAATTATTTAAAATATGTTTTGTACATAAATATGTATAGATATATAAACATGAAAATAAAAATTATTTTTAATAAATTTTATGCATAATTATGTATATATAAATATGGGAATATAAAAGTATTTAAAATTTCTACATTTATATACAAATTGAAGGGAAGGCGATATTAAACATTAAATAATGCTATGTGGTCGTAAATGGCACCNTTTCTACATTTATATACAAATTGAAGGGAAGGCGATATTAAACATTAAATAATGCTATGTGGTCGTAAATGGCACCGAAGAAAGAAACAAATATATTATACAAGATATTATTGTATCATCAATAAAATATATATGCAGAGAAGGAAACTAATTTATTAATAAATAATACATGGCATTGTGGTTGTGTGTTACACTTTTCTTTAAAATGTATTAATTGTTTATCTTTTTCGAAAATAGATGAAAGTAAATACTTTCATAACAATAGGAAAGAAATTTCGCAAATACAACAAAATAATAATAATTGCAATGATCGATATGCCACAAATATTCTTAAAAATTGTTGAAAAAATGGATATAAAGAAATACTATCCGAAAATAAAATTATTTAATTTTACCATGAAACCTCAAAATATTTTTTTATAAAATTGTCAAATACTCTTGGGATGCATCCCTAACATCATANCCATCAGCGCAAGAAAGGGGTTTGGCAATGTACAAAGAAACGTCTTATGCCTGAAAATAGAGAGCCTCATCACATAACAAGCGGAAGATTTTAGGCTGATATGTGCAACAAAATATTTGGCAGACACGTGCAGTAACGTTTGGCAGACACGTGTATTCCCACTAAAACCAAAATAATTTACCAACGAAATTAATTAGTGAGCGAAAGATGACTGGTGCACGAGAAGAAACGAACTATAAGATTGAAACGGTAGTTACCAGAATGTATAAACAGAAAATATCAAAAAGATCAACTATGTCTTGAACAGAAAAATAAATAAAATATCCAAATACAACCAACAAAACTACGTCCAGTGGCGACTACAAACTACGTGACGGGTTGCGGTAACAAAATATTAAAGGCACTTTAGTGACAAACAACGCCATCACGGCCACCACACAGTCATGATGGCAGCACACCAAGGATAAAATTGTTAGAAAAATGTCACGTGAATGGTGCAGATGTACTTAACAAAAGACCCTCGGAAGGTTACACAGTCGCCGATAGATGTCGTAAGTTGTCCACAAGAGGCGAATTGCGCTCAAGCGCACAGAGGTGTGGGAAAATATCATGTGTACAGAGACCCATTTTTTATGTGAAATCACGCGCCAAGTGGCAGGGATACACCGATAAAATGTGCAAAAACTGCAGCGGCAGGAAAGTGAGTGGAAGGTGTTGCTTAAGATAGTGACTGAAAGAAATCGCAACACAGCATTTCACATCCAGTTGGTAGAGAAACAATCTCTCATGAAACACGTATCTGCAGGTGGGACGGGATTAAAAACGGAGCTTTCTAAGTACATAGAAAAAATGTATTGAAATCAAAGTTATGAGCAAAATACGTAAATGCTAAAATACTGATAAACCTTTTTTAATAAATTGAAATGATAAAATACTACAATACATATACTTTGATAAATAAATAAACAGAAAATTTACCACGGTGGTTAATTATAATGCCAGACAAATATACATTATTAAATGAATTGTAGATGCTCAAACAGATAATAAAAGCATAATTAATCCCGTTAATAAATACTTAAGGTGGTGCAGTGAAGAGTACTGTGCCGTTTTTAGGCACTCGCTTATTTTTAACTATGTTCTTTTCACCTTTTATTACCTTCCTAGGAATATTTAATTTTGTTTTTTGGGCAAAGCCCAATGTGTTTTTTTTNTGTTCTTTTCACCTTTTATTACCTTCCTAGGAATATTTAATTTTGTTTTTTGGGCAAAGCCCAATGTGTTTTTTTTTCCAGTACCTTGCTTTATTTTTCATTTTTATGTCAAAGCAAAGTTAGATAATGTTTTTGTCACTGTTTCTGTAATTTTGTTTATTTATCTAGCAATATTTCATGATTTCGTTACATTTTCATTTTTAAATTTATAAGTGACCAATCACTCTGATCTGGTGACAACATAATGAAATAACTTTACTTAAAAACAAATTGTGAAGTTCGTAATGAATTTGGTTTGTGAATTTCATATGTATATTGTTTTCTGACAATATGATTTTATAAAGTACTTCCTTCTTCTTGCTTTCAACTCGTAATGGAGTGACTGAATATTAAATTAGCTCCGGCTGTTTTCATATTCTTGGTGTAACCATTTGAGTTTTATCACTTTTGGTAAGTGTTACATTNATTAAATTAGCTCCGGCTGTTTTCATATTCTTGGTGTAACCATTTGAGTTTTATCACTTTTGGTAAGTGTTACATTTTCTGTTTATTTGTCACCTCAATAATGTATAATTATGACCTTGCCTCTTTATTTTGTGCATAAATTTTGTATTTGCAACAATCGACCTGTTGGGTCGGAAAATACTGTATTGAGGCAATTTCTCTACCTTGCTGCCGAGGCGTGGCAGACTTTCTTTGAGTAGCCTTGCGCATTCTTGATACTTTATGCAGTTTTAAAAATGAAGTAACGCCTATGCTGGTGTTAACAAGGGAGTTGTTCCGAAGATGGGCCACATCTCAGGAAAGTCCAAACACCTCTCTTTTATTTTTGGCATGTGCATGAAATACAGAAATCAAGTTGCCGTGTCATTTTGGACTCAATATTTTATACATTAATAACCTCCAGAAGGTTTATTATGAATCGACATATTTTGTTGTTTTGAATTTAATTTTATTATTGTGCGATACTGACAAAATTAACAATAATTTCTTTCATAAAAAGGTTATGTTATAACAGTTTTTGTAACAAAAAGATTATATGTGTATTGTTCCTGTTACACATTAAAAATATTTGTTATTATTTATCATTCTTTAAAAAAAAATAATTTTGGTCACACGAATCTCAGTCCCACTTTATGTATCAAACACCTTGTTCTTTTTATTCTAAATCACGTGTTGCTTTATTGCTGTATATAATAATAATAATTATTATTATGTATGTGTAAGAGCGTGGTAGGAATTTTGGCTCGGCCTCTTTGCTTCTCCTTTTGCATTGGGGGCACACTTACACAACTAGATCCAAGTAGCTTTCTATTTGTGGAATGCTTGTGCTTATTTCCACTAGGTCTCTCCTATGCTACAAATTGTATTATTTGTGTGGAGGTAGCCCAGTATGCTACAGTATGACTGGCAGGCTGGACTATTGCACTGGCTGCGTGATTGGAAAACATTACAAATTATGGCGACAGACTGAAAGTGTGTTAATGTTGAGTATGAGTTAATTCACTCTTAACCAAACAGAGAAATTAAGAAAGATGTTAATTAGAGTAAAAATATACACTTAGTATTGCACTCATTGAGAAATGAAAAGGGTTGTAGTGGATATAGATATATTAACGAGATATAAAATAGCTGTTTGAATAAACGAAAATCCAATTTAGTTCTTTTATTTTTATTAATACCTGCATCCCTCACGAACTCAGATACGCCCCTCTGGCATCTTACAACAATATGATTACTTGCATACTTGCAGACATAAAATAATGTGTAAACATACATACACACATAGGTACATGTATAAGTACAAGCGTATGTACCTATGTACATATGGACCTATTTACATGCTTATATATTTATCTAAATAATTATACTATTTCATATATACATGCTTAACCTAACTACATAAATTATTACATACACACTTACAGTGCCAATAATTGTATACAGCACCATATAATGATTTCTATGTATGATATTTTTAAGGGTTTAAAGGAACTAGAAATTTATTATTTTTTAAATTGACATNCCATATAATGATTTCTATGTATGATATTTTTAAGGGTTTAAAGGAACTAGAAATTTATTATTTTTTAAATTGACATTTGACTATGACAAGAGAATGTTTATTTTTGACATGCACGTGCTCTTTTAAAAATCGGATGTATATTTGTTGTATGACTGGTCTCGTTATAGTTAATGTTCTGTTAGTTATATATTATATGGTCGCTAGCCCAAAGATTAACTGTATGATACATTTATAATCAGGGTGNTTAATGTTCTGTTAGTTATATATTATATGGTCGCTAGCCCAAAGATTAACTGTATGATACATTTATAATCAGGGTGCAATAATAATTCTTAGATGATGTTTCTAAGTAGCTATATTTTTTATCCAAGCTGTGTTTGTCCTCCACTGTGCTGTAGTCGGTTTGTCGATAGCGTTCTTGCTTCTCATAATTGTGTGTTTAGTACAAACGATAAATATTCCAGCATACTAAGTTGAGATCAAATTGATGAAATGGTTCTCGAGATACAGCAAGTAATAAACATAAAATAACGCTTTCATTTAGAATATATTTAACTTATAGTTTTAAAAGTTCTTAGTTTAGTTAATTTGCATTGTCACCTTATGGATACAAGATTTGTTAGGATTCGTTTAAGCAACTATTTCTCTATAAATACTGTAAAATCTTTTCATATTTCAGGGAATGCTATCTTTCAAAATGGGTTAACGAAATAGTGTTTACGTGTTCCATACTTGCAACAAAAGCTGCCAGTCTACACTTTCTGGGTGAAATAGGCCTAATCGTTAGGTTTATATACTTTAGGTTATTAACCTAAAGTATTTATCACGACACCATTAAAAATGCACCTTATCACATAAACTCAGACAAGTTTATTTTGCCAACGGTAATATTATTAGTTTCCCAAATTTGAAGAGAATGGCTTGACAAATGTAAACAGAAATATTTATTTGAATATGTTTTGCTATCAACGAAAGTGGTGGACAAATGGGATATTTATTACATATTAAATTTTTTGATTAGTCACTGTCAGCATACCAACTTCGGTTGGAATCTGTCAAATATTTTTGCAGATAGGGCAAACTAACCTAAAATATGTACAAATTCATGAATTTAAAAATAAATGTCTGATATAGGGCACGTATCGAAAACCTAGAAGATTGTGCGGTTTGCCGAATTTATAGGACATTTATTGATTAGCTAACTAGGAACGACATTATAGCTTTATTTTTCATAAGGTACTATCCTGCGAAATGGCCGCAAATGAGACTTTTTATTAGTACTTTTTACACTTGTAAATAGTAAACATTCAAATTTTGATTAAATTGCCTAAACTGTTTGTTAGAAATATAATATTAGCCTAAAATATTTATAAAACTGCCATTATAAAAATAGGTTCCTGATCCAACAAGAGTTCGCATGTCCTAACATAGCATTTCTTGTTTGCCAAATCTGATGGTGATCAGTTTATTGGTTCCAGAGATATGAGATATAAAATGTATTTCTTCGTTCGTTACTATCTCACAAACGTGTATAGGAAAGAGTGTATTATACATTTGATGCTAGTAATAGAGTTACTTCATACTTACGAAGGTGAAACGGTTTGGTAGATATGTCATATTATTCTTAAATATTTATTTGTCCATCATTTTGAAAGTAATTCCTGATCGAAGGAAATACGCTAAGTTTACGTGGCCTACTGTAGCGCCACTTGTGTGGTAAATATGNTGAAAGTAATTCCTGATCGAAGGAAATACGCTAAGTTTACGTGGCCTACTGTAGCGCCACTTGTGTGGTAAATATGCTTGGAATTTAACTGGTTTTCTGTGATATAACACAAAAAAAATTTTTTACGTGGAACTACGTTAAAAATTTGTAGAAAATAATTATTTACCTCTCTGGGTTTATTGCTTTCATGCTAAAATGTCACTATACAAAATTATTAAATCGTTTAAATAGGTTGTGACTTACGACTTTAACACAATAAATGTTGAAATGGCCATAATTTTTAAAATAAGTACGCGGCAGTCAAGAAAGATTTACGTCGGGTGACCTACNTAATAAATGTTGAAATGGCCATAATTTTTAAAATAAGTACGCGGCAGTCAAGAAAGATTTACGTCGGGTGACCTACAGTGAACATTAAGTGTAGCTACTGAGATTGGTGAAATTCGGTTATAAGGTTGAATAGTTTTTAGCACGGACGTATACATATAGACAGGAAAGTATGTTAACGCAAATTTGTCAAGTAAAAATATGATCGGGTAATATGTAGAGGCGTGGGGACTAATCCTTTCTTTCATACAGCTCATTGAAGGGATCGGTTCTATCTTGTCACATATTATGTAGGTACGTGAATTGTTCGTTATCACATTGAATGTAATTTCAATATGTAGTAAAATAAATATAAAAAAATTGCAAAACGAATATGACCGAAACTTAAAAAGAAAAGATGAAGTAAGAAAATATATAAGATAGGAGTTGAGGAAAGTTTATTATATAGACAAAGAATGGCAAGTGATAATTTTAAAATGTAAATAACTTTATGTATCTAAAATTCTGTTCCGCTAATGTGCCCTAACAAAGAAGAAATATAATTATAACCATTAGAAAAATAATATGACTACCAAAAATTATATACTCAATTAAGATTCTTAATTCAGGTTTGGTACCATAATTCATTCCTCAGAATATTCACAGAACGACTCAATTCTCAAAACAAACAAAACTGACAGAACAACTTCCAACATAAAAATTAAATTTTTTAGGTAATTTATTTTACAGATTTAACTCACAAAATATACTCTTATGAATATCTGAGCTTCTGAATATAATCTTAAAGTCATGTAACTGGAAAGACATGCACATTAAGTTCTTAAAACCTATGCTACGACCGCTGTAGCATTTTCGTAATAAAATGACAGCAGTGTTGCCACGAGAGTCTGAAAACTTGTAAAATCAGTTCAAGTATTTCTACAGAACAAAAAAGGAAAATATTTAAAAAAGATAAAATTAAAAAGGCCTCATTAAAAAGGTTTTTTAATAGGGTTCCTATAATACAGTTACAAAAAAAAAGCATTATCCAAAACTGAAATTACTTTTCAATAATTGATTACAAATTATTAATTTTTGCATCTCCTACGAATCGCCAAATTACAAAACTACATATAACAAGCTTGTAATACAGTCGTTAATATAAAATAACTGTGTTTTTTATTAAATGAAACATACATGTATGTATAACAATATAATAATACTAAAGACTGTTTGTGGTAATGCACTTATTTAAATAACAATTGAAAAAATCACTGCCTGTAACTACATATACAGTGGAGAGCCAAAAAAAACTGGCATAGGCGTGCGTATGCAAATAAAAGAGGTATGGAACCAATCAGAGTAACGCGATGCGGTCGGCAGCGCCTAAATAAGACAGCAAGCGTCTGGAAAAGTTTCTAGATCGGTTACTGCTGCTACAATGACAGGTTATCAAGATTAAAGTGATTTTGAACTTGGTGTTATAGTCAGCGCACGAGAGATGGGACATAGCATCTCCGAGGTAACGATAACATTTGGATGTTCGCGTACGACCATTTCACGAGTGTACCGTGAATATCGGGAATCCGGTAAAACATCACATCTTCGACATCGCTGCGGCCGGAAAAATATCGTGAAAGAACGGGACAAACGACGACTGACGAGAATCATTAAACGTGACAGACGTGCAACCCTTTCTCAAATTGGCGAAGCTTGGATTTGTGGACTGCCTCGCAGGATTTATGGTGTGAATTGCCTCCTGCATACATTCAGACATTAGTCGAGTCCATGCCACGTCGTCTTGCGGCACTTCTGCGTGCTCGTTAAGGAGGAGGGGGGGGGGCTACACGATATTAGGCAGGTGTACCAGTTTTTTTGGCTCTTCAGTGTATAAAGTGCCTAGAGCAAATGAATTGCTCAAACAGTTGAGACCTTTTCCTGATGCTTCTAAGAAACGTCTTGCAGTGCATTCCCGAAAAACACAGCTGAGTGAGATTCTGACATCTTCGCCGTTGAAAAACGCGCTGGCAGAGAAAAAAGCTGCAACAAAAAAAAACAAGGTGGCAGTAAATAAAATGAATACTAAGAAGAACATTCAAAGTTTTGTTCAGCAACAAAGATACCAGCATACAGAATGCATCATTTGCGGAGAAACGTTCCAAGAAGACTGGATCCAGTAACATAAATGCGAAGACTGGGCGCACGATGTGTGTGTGGACATTGATCCTTCGGAGGAATACTACTTTTGCGATGTATGTAAGGCCAAAAATCTGTTTGGTCATCATTAAATCTATGTCCGGGGCTACCCTCCAAAAATATATCCACTGAAAATTGAAGCCTGTTTTCAAGACTTAATATAAGCTAAGATAATGAACCTGTCAGATTGTTACTTAATTATAATTGTGAGATATATGTTGTATTTCAATTCTAGTATAAAAATAAAGATTTACTTCTGTTGATTTTCAAAATGTCATGAGTTTTATTTATGTGGCTGTGTCTACCCGCCTCTCCCCTACTGTGAATTTCGACTTTTACCATTGTCGTTCCTTCAGTGTTTTTATGAGTTAATATTGGTTCGTTTCTGAAGGTCTTCTGTATACCTATATTTATTATTGTTCTAATTTTTTTAAATGTTTTTTTTGTAGTATTTTGATACTTGTTTGTTTTGGTTTTTTTTTTTTTTTTTTTTTTTTTTAGGTTCACCATGGCTGTTCTCCAGTGGAATGACTCTGCTGTGTGTAGTTCATAAGAGTAGCGGTTTTCCCCATTGTTGGCTGCTGAGGATGGCACACCGTTTTCAGCTGCTTCTCGTGGGTTCCACGTTGCTGACCTTTTGCTCAGTGAGACTGCCGTGAGGTTTTCCCTCTCCAGATTTAAGGTAGTGTTTGCAATTTTTTTTTCTTATCCTTCATATACATGTCTGGTAAACCTGCTGTTTCAAAGTATCTTTTTGGCTTAACATTCTTGTTTGTTAGTTTTTGAAATAATCACTGTTAGATTTTGCTTTTCTTGTGGTTATTCTTGTGTTCTTTTATTTCGGGATTTGGTCTCGCGTTTTTATAATTCGGTACTCGTGTCTTGGCATGTGTGGCGATCATTTTTTTTTTTTTTGGAGCTGTGGTTTGGGACACGGTTTCTCTTCACGTCTCCTCTTCTCTGAACTTGTGGAGATTTTGAGTAATTGCCAGTTGGTAAGAATTTTATTTTTATTCTCTATTCATTACGTTTGAGTTTTATTGCAATTGTTTTTGTTTGTTCGATGAGTGTTGTGTAAATACAATGGTATGGGACTTTGTCATTTCTTTGCGTGTCATCTAATCCCTGATGGCAGCTTAACCTCAAATTGTAATGTTTGATATTTTTCCTTTCCAATTAAAGGCATTGTTTGGAATTTACTTTCAGTCTTGTTGGTTGCCGGTAAATTTCGGTGGCCTTGCATGTTGTAATTTGTGTCAGTTTCAGTGTGGAACTCGTCAAGTGTTGTTTTTTTTTTNGTAAATTTCGGTGGCCTTGCATGTTGTAATTTGTGTCAGTTTCAGTGTGGAACTCGTCAAGTGTTGTTTTTTTTTTCGTTGATGATGGACTGATTCCTCTTCGGTAGTTCAGGTCACACAGTGATTTTAGCTAGTGGTGGTNGTTTTTTTTTTCGTTGATGATGGACTGATTCCTCTTCGGTAGTTCAGGTCACACAGTGATTTTAGCTAGTGGTGGTCAGTACTTTTGCTTGGTTTCGTGCCCGCACCAGTTTGGGTTTTGTTATTTCCTTTGTGTCTTTGATTATGAGTCGTGTTTGTGGTATGTTGCACAGCATGTTTGTTTTGCTCCTTGGCACTTGGGCATACCTGTTTTTTTGGGGTCGTGAGAAGTTTCTTGACACACCATTTGTTTATTTATACCCTTGTGGTTTTTTCCTTGTTGTCCGGGGTACTTGTACCTCCATAATTTTTCAGTCATTGCCTACAACTCTTGCAAGCTGCCTCTGTTTTGGCTAAAGACTTGGTATCTTAACTTGTCCTGTTATTAACTACTAATTATGCATGCTATCATTTCTTTGATTAAATTGTTTTTACCTTAACTTCTTAACTACTGTGTGCTAAATTTTTTTTNATTATGCATGCTATCATTTCTTTGATTAAATTGTTTTTACCTTAACTTCTTAACTACTGTGTGCTAAATTTTTTTTACCCCTGTGTCTCCTTTAAGGGCAGGAGTGTGTGCTGTTTTAAAATATGTAACATCTATTTTACTGTTGTGTCACTGCAAGAGTACTATTTTTAATATTTGTGAATTCACATTTCAGTATTTTAATTCAGTAAAAATGATTGCGTGTATTATTTAATTGTCTTTTTACATTTAGTATTTATTAATGCAATTAATTATGATTTTATTATCTGTTTGAGCATCTACAATTTATTAAATAATTTATATTTTCTGACATTATAATATAACATCAATGTGAATTTTTTATTTATATATTTATCGAATCATATGTTATGTGTTATTTATGTATTTAATTTAATTTATCAATGTTTATCAACATTTTATCATTTATGTAATTTTTNATTATGCATGCTATCATTTCTTTGATTAAATTGTTTTTACCTTAACTTCTTAACTACTGTGTGCTAAATTTTTTTTGCCCCTGTGTCTCCTTTAAGGGCAGGAGTGTGTGCTGTTTTTAAATATGTAACATCTATTTTACTGTTGTGTCACTGCAAGAGTACTATTTTTAATATTTGTGAATTCACATTTCAGTATTTTAATTCAGTAAAAATGATTGCGTGTATTATTTAATTGTCTTTTTACATTTAGTATTTATTAATGCAATTAATTATGATTTTATTATCTGTTTGAGCATCTACAATTTATTAAATAATTTATATTTTCTGACATTATAATATAACATCATTGTGAATTTTTTATTTATATATTTATCGAATTATATGTTATGTGTTATTTATGTATTTAATTTAATTTATCAATGTTTATCAACATTTTATCATTTATGTAATTTTTNCATATGTTATGTGTTATTTATGTATTTAATTTAATTTATCAATGTTTATCAACATTTTATCATTTATGTAATTTTTCGTATTTTTGATTCAGTTAATATGTACTTTGAAAGCTACATTTTAATCTTGTTTCACCTGCATACCCATGTTTCATGAGAGATTGTCTCTCTACCAACCAGATGTGCAATGCTGTGTTGCGAATTCTTTCAGTCGCTGTCTGAAGCTACCCCTTCCACTCACTTTCCTGCCACTGCAGTTCTTGCAAATTTTCTCGGCGTATACCTGATGATTGGCGCATGATTTCACATAAAAATGGATCTCTATTCACGTGATAGTTGCCCACACCTCTGTGCAGAATACCCAGCCATTAACGGTGCTCAACTACACTAGATAATAAGTCCCACTGACATAACAATAATCAACACGATGTCAGACACAGTCTACGAATACGCAGCATGTCCACGGCAGTCGAACGATGTTGAAAGTCGTGCACGAGTCAGACTGTCGGCTGCTGGCGAGTAAACGATGATCATATTAAAATATGAGCACCTGGCCAAAAGAGTGACTGCAAATTGTATGTACCACCAGCAGTGCATGATGAAGTTCTTCATCTAGCCCATGACAGTCCACCAGCTGTCCAACCAGGGGCGTACAAACACAGAAATACATCCTCCAACCTGACATTGCATTCCAAACCCAGGAGTACATACAGTACATGTAAGTTGCAACTGCATTAAGTCTAGATGCATGGATGGGGTGACCTTCGAGGCCGTAACACTGGATTTAATAGGGCCATATTCCCGAACACCAACAGGCAAGCACTTCATCCTCATTGTCACAGACGANCCGTAACACTGGATTTAATAGGGCCATATTCCCGAACACCAACAGGCAAGCACTTCATCCTCATTGTCACAGACGAATTCAAGCACTGTATTGAGGCCTTCCCCATCTCTAGAGCCTATGCCACCATGGTCGTTAAAAGACTGCAGAGTATATTCTTACCATGGTGGGGATACCANTTGAGGCCTTCCCCATCTCTAGAGCCTATGCCACCATGGTCGTTAAAAGACTGCAGAGTATATTCTTACCATGGTGGGGATACCAGAAATCATTGCTTACTGACAATGGAACCCAGTTTTCGGGCCGGAAATGGAGAGATCTCTGCAGCTCCTGGAGGGTAGAACACCACACCACAGCCAATTACCACCAGAGAGGTAACCCGACAAAAATACGTAACCAGGACCTAAATATCTTACTGTGGTTCTGAGTCAGGCCAGACCACACCATCTGGGTGGAACATCTACCAGAAGCACTGTTCTGTTTGCAGAGATGTATCAATGCAGTGACAGGAATGTCTGGTGACTGTGCTGCTGGGATGGAAGCTACCCTTACCTGGCGAACTCGCATGCCCACATCATAAGAGCGATGACAGGCTGGGGCATGTTATCAGTAGCCAACAACACACCAAAATGCTCTGGGAGGTATGGCATCACCGAGAAAAATATACTGTGCAATTGGTACCGACTACCAACTGCCAACCAACAGCACTGCAACCAGTTCAGGTGGTCTGCATCAGTATTCACCTTCAGTCAGCAGCAGCAAATAACTTCTGTGATGAACTTGCACCCTGGTGGAGCAGGCTACACCAAGTCACGAAACAACTACACCATATGATGTACCTGGTGAAGGTACAACCCTGGCAGAAAGTCAAGCTGCACTGGGATGACATCAGAATCACACTTGAGGGGCAAAAAACAGAGGTGATGGCGAGCATCGTAAGTCCCCTACAATTCTGCAACTGTGGTAGATTCCCAGCACAAGCCACAAGAGAGCCAACATTGAGACAGCCTAGATGGCGACCTGGCACCCATGACTTCCATGTAACCCACAACAGCAGAAAAGAGGCACTTCCCAGGCAAAGAAAAATTTACGACGGAACTGGAGCATCAAGAAACTGGCTTATATGTTGAGGGATTGGTCGGTTCGAAGACAGGACACCAGTATTGACAGTGGCATCTACACATGTGGAGTTGTCGCCCCAATACTGCAATGTACATACCATCGTCCATGCCGATACCTGAGCACAAGCAGCAGCGATCGACAGAGCAAGGATGAGACAACTCCCCTCCTACACAAGCACACCAGGCACAACCTCATGCAGGAGCTGCATGAAACACCTGCCTCGATCATGTTTCTAGCAGGCATGTTGCACAAACCCCCTCACCAAGCAGCACATTACAGGACTATTTCAGCAGAAGACCCACCAATGCACCACGACATGGTGGGGTGTAGGAAAGCCTGAATTACTAACACCTGCCACCAGCTTTACAAGCTGTAGCCACACATCAGCTGTTCTTGGCAGTACCCTGGAAAGCAATCATGACATATTGAGCCAGACCACAGGGAGTGCACTACTCCGCCCTGGTATACCCTACCAACAGCGACTGCGGCCCCACCCACTGTGGAAGGCACCGGCATGCTGCTGAGCACCAGAAATGGAGCTTCATGTGCATCATGGTTCAAAATTGTCTTCGGTAGAGAGGGAATTTGACGTGACCCTTACCTTCGGCAGGACCTGCCGAAGGTAGGGGTCACGTCAAATTATACCTATTTTGCACCTCACCTAACCCCTCCAGAACAAACATCAGAGCAGGTACTGTTTTCACCAACCATGTGCTCGTGCACAAACCACGTGAATCAGTCTGTGCATATGCATGCATTCATGCACGTGAACAATATGTTCACACAAATGACCCATTTGTGAATCGTTGTGACCTGTGTGCAAACAAGACTCTCTATTTCCACAAGCTCGTAAAATTTCACGAGGGCACAGCCTAAATGAGGATATCCACTACAAAGTTCACCCTACAATAAAATTATACACTATTACAAGTACCGGAATTGGTCGTTTTGTGGAGTGTATTTGATTCACTATAATTTCACATGCTGAACTAGTGCAGAAATTGCACACTTCTTTATAAATACATAATAGTTAGCAACAAGAGTATGTAAATAATTCATCTTATAAATAATGTGATGTGTTAAAACATTTGTATTTTTAATTCCTTGAGAAAACTATTTTAATATAAATAAATTTTAAATGTCACAGGTAGTCGGACTCAGGCCGCTCTCCTGCATCACCAGGCCGCCCGCTCGGGCATGTTCAGCTAATAGCAAAAAAATACTTGAAACCAATTAAATANAAATACATAATAGTTAGCAACAAGAGTATGTAAATAATTCATCTTATAAATAATGTGATGTGTTAAAACATTTGTACTTTTAATTCCTTGAGAAAACTATTTTAATATAAATAAATTTTAAATGTCACAGGTAGTCGGACTCAGGCCACTCTCCTGCATCACCAGGCCGCCCGCTCGGGCATGTTCAGCTAATAGCAAAAAAATACTTGAAACCAATTAAATAACATACATCAAAAGAAAGGTCATGCTACAAATAAATAAATCTAATTACTGGAACACTTAACTTCGGAACATAAAAAGTTTTAATTTCCCTCTCCTTTTGAGTGCATTCATCAGGTGCATTGGCAACTGCAAAAAGGACAGTGGAACTTTTACTGTCCCTCGTTTAGTGTAAAATGTATATAGTTACTTAGTTATAAAAAGTTTTATTTACAGCCATATTTAAAATGCTCCAAATTCTCGCGCCACCCGATCGACTAGCCTCGATAAAGTGCTGTCATGATTTTCAGTCTTCATTCAGCAGTCGTGATGTGAGGCGGGTGAAATGCTGCTGGAGGCCTAAAACATTTGTGTATACCGAACTTGCAGTTTCTCATAGCATAATTTTTCTTAAAAAAATTTCTTATTGGCCCGAAGTCATACCCACTGCTTTCGCAACTCAAAACGAAAAGTTTACTTAGTTAACTGCCAACTGTGTAATTAAAATATCAGCTCATCGACGAAGCTTTGTGCGCCATGGCTACTTAAGTGAATCTTGAGTATAAGGCAGTCTGTTTAGAGACTTAACTTGATTAAACATTTTGCCTATACATTGTGTCTTGTTTCCATCATTTCTCAGCTTGGATGCTTCTCGACCATTTAGGGCCTGGTCTTCTCCGGGAAAGTCATTATTTATTATCTGCTGTGTAACTTACACTGTATAACCATCGCAGGGTGTACGGAATGGCCAACAATTCCGCTGTCAACTGCGAGTGAAACATGAGGTATAGTGCCGATCACCCTCTGAGAGAAACACGTGTCGCTCCATGCTCTTACTAAGCGACCGGCGCCCATAGAAATGTTCCAAACAACCGAACTGAAACCTCAGAATAGGATCTACTGGTCACATCACAGTATTTAAGGGTGTGAAGTTCAGCCTGTGATATTCTTGCAATGTTGGCACAAGTACACCATATTGAGCTAATTTGATACAAATACCATGTTGGTGAGAATTGATCGGCTGTACGAGACCAGGATCAACCACAACAGTATCAGATCTACCATCACGTCATTGTCTGCTAGCAATTACTGGCACCTGTTGGGTAACCTACACCTATCTAACATCCAAAATTTTAATAATTTTACCTAACCACTCTTTTGCAATTGAGATCTCGGCCAACCTACCGGCCAAGAGCATTTAGGTATTTTATACTAGTTGGTTCCTTAAAAATACTTGTGATACCTTGCAGGCCAATTACATGCCATTACATTGAAAACTAAATTGCCACTCGGTGTCACACATAAGAGCATGATTAAGTCTCCGATTAAGGGTGTAGTAAAACAACAGCTTACTGGTATCCCTTTGCCCTAAATGCACAAGGCAATGCTAGAAATAACGCACACCAGTGTTGACACTCAAATATTTTTCTTCAGCATTTGGTACCTACACTAATATTGCACATGCGAAAAGATGCAAATAATGCAGTCCCTGGACTAAAGCCCACCAGGTAGGCTGCATGAAAAAATGCACACANCCAACCTACCGGCCAAGAGCATTTAGGTATTTTATACTAGTTGGTTCCTTAAAAATACTTGTGATACCTTGCAGGCCAATTACATGCCATTACATTGAAAACTAAATTGCCACTCGGTGTCACACATAAGAGCATGATTAAGTCTCCGATTAAGGGTGTAGTAAAACAACAGCTTACTTGTATCCCTTTGCCCTAAATGCACAAGGCAATGCTAGAAATAACGCACACCAGTGTTGACACTCAAATATTTTTCTTCAGCATTTCGTACCTACACTAATATTGTACATGCGAAAAGATGCAAATAATGCAGTCCCTGGACTAAAGCCCACCAGGTAGGCTGCATGAAAAAATGCACACAANACATGCGAAAAGATGCAAATAATGCAGTCCCTGGACTAAAGCCCACCAGGTAGGCTGCATGAAAAAATGCACACAATCATGGCACATCTGCATGAGATTAAGTATAAAGATAAGCTTTCCCAGGCAATGCCATTCATGGGGAAGCTTAGGTGGCATCTTCTGTCCCTAAAACAAAAGGTTACACGAAATGAAACCACTATTGCACTTAATGTGGTTGGTGTAAACAGATCATGGTGCCTGGAGTGCGATCCACGTATGCTGGCATCCATGAGTCTCGAATTACAATTGAATGACAGGTGGTGCACGACCGAGTTTTTGCACTTGGCTACTCACCAAAACTGTCCAACGTGCACAAATTACACTTTAATTACTGAAAAACACAATATTTTGGCATTCATTAAAATATACAAATAAACCTTTGGCACATATAATCCTTGCAAACACATAAAAAATGCAAAAATAAAATTCCAAAGTGAAATTTATTTTTAATATAAAAACTTAAATAAAATAATAAAAAGTCTAAATTAGTCCCTTGTGCAAATTGAATTTCCTTTTGTTTATTAATTGATTACTATTTAATTTCACCTATTGTGCCCTGCAAAACTAGCTGGACGAGTCGAACACACCGGTGAAGGGGGTAGTGCTTAAAACACTGAACATTGCCTATACTGCACTGCACTACACTCATGTATGGTGCATGCTTGGCTACATTGAGTGTGTTAAGGTACTTGGTGCAGTTGGTGCAGTTAGGAATGCACTACGGGACAGATGGTCTAGGGATAGACAGGAAAACATCCTGCTTCAAATGCCCCCTTCCTGATAAGACAATCTGTGGGCCCTGCATCCTACACACAGCAAGAAGGGTTGACAGCACTGCAACTCCTCATCTGCAGGTTGTAGCAGCCCCTTCGGCTGGAGCCGTGCTGTCTGGTGTGGCAGCCGGATGCCGGCAAGTGGGCCACTGTGATACGAGATTCCTGTATATTTCCGCATGTAGTGCATGTATACCAGTGTTGATGATAGCACAACTTGGTATGGTGCAGAGGTGGTGAGATGGGGTGTTGTTCCCCTCGCTGTTGCCATCACTGTTATAGCTCACCTCCCATGGTGCTTGTTGCTGCCTGTAGTGAACCAGGCTGGCTAGAGTGGAAATAGGGTAATGACCTGCTGGTTTCCCCTCTGGTGTTGTGGGCATATCTGCTGTGCTGGCACTGTGCTGGTGTTTATGATGGTAACATGGCAGAATACATAATAGCTGAATGTTTCTCGGATAAGGAGGTAACACAATAATCTGGACATACACTCTGGTATTGCACACCATGAGGCTTGTGGTTAACTGGTTTCGCAAGGTTTTAGCATGCACTCTTTCAGTAGTTGTGCATTGTTTTGCAATACCAGCATGGGTATGGCAGGCAAAAGGCTTTGGTGGTGGTAGTGCCGACTTAAGAGGTGTTACTGTTCCATTCAGGCTGCACTCGCCACAGCAAATCAGCTGGCCACGCTGGTATCAATCCAGCTGACTGGTGATGCAGCATGATGTTTACATCTACCGATGTGGACATGGCAGCATGTACACACAAGAGTGCTGGTGAAGTGGGGGTTTGCAACAAAGGGTCCAACAAAAGGTGCAGGTCCCAGTTTTCTTTGCTATTGCTGGCATGTTTGGTTCGCACTGCACGCTGCTTTCATTGAAAATGTCCTTACTTTATGGTTGTATGTTCGGATGCAGTAAGGCACACTGGATGGTACTCCTGGGTGTATCCACTACATTGCGATATATGGGTGTCTCGCCCTTCGAATACTAAATTTGCACCCTCTTGCATTCGCTGTGATAGTAATTTGGAATTTTGTTTGAGGTTGGCAGAAAGAAATTTGTTGAAAACCAATGTAAACAAGTTCTCACTGAGTTTCTCGCAAGTGTCTCTGCATACGCAGATGGTCGTTTGGCTGGGCTTCTGGTCACACCGACAACACTGCATGACCTCAAACTTTATTACTGCATCATGTGGGACAGGAAACAATTACTGCAGGCATAGAGGATGTCAGCACACATCTCAACACATGGCAAGCCATTGTTTATGTCCCGAATTTGCAGCTGGACCAGCAGTGGAGATGAAGGGCACGGCCTACCTCTTTGCGGCAGATCACTCACTCCACCTGCTAGAGGGGTGTACCGACTGGTGGTTAGAAGCGTGTGCGCAACTGTACACACATCTCACAGCATCGATCAATACTTCCTCCAGTGAAGGGGCAGTTATGGGAAGGTGTAGGGTGAGTGCACCTGCAATAATCCTCCTCTACTGCTGTGTGTTCCCAAGGAATCATAGGGTAATGGTGGTGATGACGTCGCACTGTCCAAGATGGCTGCTTGGCGAACATGGCCTGTGCCATCCACGAAAATTGTGAGTGGCAGTTTTTTGGCATGCTGTAACCATGTCCTACAGTATCCACATGGCATCTGTTTGTTGTCGCCAACAATGTCCCACAATTCCTGGGCTGCTTCTGTGGTGCAATATTAATGCTGTCGGGAGAAGGGAAAGGAATTTTACGTGCTGAAAATTTGAGAACAGGTTGAGAAATTTGGAAATTGGCGAAATTTTCTGGTAGGGAAATGAAGGGCGACATATGAAAGCACTTGGACTGTTAGCTGTCTGGGAACTGCGTGGTTAAAGTGTGGTTAAAACAAAAGAAAGAAAATATGAGCATTTGAAATATATATGCTACCCGACAGGGGCCAGTGCAGGCTGACAATGACATGATGTAGAGATCATACTGCTGTGGTCTATCTCACAGTCGCATGGTCGACAGCTATGGTTGTAGACTTATTCTTATGGTAGTATTTTATACTTGTTAGCTTCATTCAGATGCACTTATGATACATGGAAGGCCTATTACAGGCTGACCTGCCTGCCTTAAGTGAATTCATAATCTCCAAGTAGTGTATATACACATATATAAGAATAAAAGTAGAACAATGCATAAAGACATGCATGCATTTACATTCACACTTAGTCTATATACACACATAAAGAAGAAAAGAAGATTAACTCAACCTTCAACTTCTTTGTACATGCATATGTACGTATGGCTGAACTCTCAACCAATGAGCATGTCCGATTTAATAATAAATTTATTATTTTAACTATAACTTTTGGAGTAAATACATAAATATACGAAATTCTATNAATGTCCGATTTAATAATAAATTTATTATTTTAACTATAACTTTTGGAGTAAATACATAAATATACGAAATTCTATACCGTTTGGCCAACATGTTTAATTTCTATAATGTTTTGCACAAAGCCTGCAAACAAAAATAAAACACAAAATAATAATCTAACTTTGCAAAGTTATGTTTTTGTTTGAATGTCTGCTAACAGAAAACGTACATACACATGTACATATGTTGCAAAGAAATTGTGAATCCACATTTAAACGCGACTTTTAAATTACATTTAAAATTAACTTAACATTTTGGACACACATAAGGTCCAGTTTAAGACCCCAATTAAGGGTGTAGTAAAACATCAGGTTACCAGGGTTCCATTCCCCTGAATGCACAAGGGAATGCTGAGAAATAAGACTCACTAGTGTTGACACTCACATATGTATTTACAACATTTGGTACACTAATGACCCAAACATGACAAGATATGAAGAATGTAATCCCTGGGCCTAAGCCCACCAGGTAGATTGCATGGGAAAATATGAGCATACAAGCCATGTGTGTGTGAGTTTAAGTTGAATGATAAACTTCCGCAGGCAATGCAATTTCTGTCTGCGGAAGATGATGCGGGTACTATAACAAAAACTTCCAAGAAACTAAATAACAACTGTACTTCATGTGGTAGATGCAAACAGATGATGGCGCCATAAACCTGATGCATATGTGCTGACCACCACGAGCCTCGTGTTANTCATGTGGTAGATGCAAACAGATGATGGCGCCATAAACCTGATGCATATGTGCTGACCACCACGAGCCTCGTGTTAGAACTGAACAGCACGAGGCGTGCGACCGAGTGTGCGTTGTAGACTGTGTGCCAAACCTGTTCAACATGCACAAACTACCATTTAGTTACTGAAAAACAGACCATTTTTGCATTCACTAAATATTGCAAATAACACTTTGACACATACAAACCTTAAAAACACATAAAATAATTCAGAAGGTGACATTCAAAAGTGAAATTCCTTTTCAATATGAAAAATTTAATAAAATAATAAAAATGCTGGTAATTTGCTTGGGGTATCACCTTGCACAAATTGTGCACCCTTGTGTTAGTTAATTTAAGATTATTTAATTTCATGTATAGCACCGCACAAAACTAACTGTAGAACTTTTCATCCATTTATCGGAGAAGGTGGAAAAAACTCTCATGCATCCCTTGACGAGTCCAACCCACCAGCGAAGGGGGGTTGTATGCAGAACACTGAACACTGCCTACATTTCACTGCAGTACACACGTTTAACGGCGCATGCCAGGCTACATTGAGTGCGCTGAAGTGCTTGATGTAGTTAGAGCAGTTGGGGGCGCACAGCAGGACACCGTTCTGCGTCAGGAGTATATAATATTTTCACTCGTATGAGTGCGAAGTAATGTTTGTGCGACAGCGATGCATTCGAACTGCTTATCAAGCAGTTCTATATATTCTTTAGCACATCGCTGAACTACAATACACTTTTCATAGATGAAAGAAACAAATCTAAATCAGAATTTAAAAAGCGGTTAAAGGGCACTGAGAGAGAATTAAGTCATTTTGTGTAATATTTTCACACTGTAATTTTCAAACTACTTTGTATTACATTTCACAATTGCAGCAGTGTTGCATTGTTTTTTTTTTTGTACTGGCTTGCACGATCAGTACAAAGTTTGAGTTAGGTTACTTTATAAACAGTGTCGTAGGCATAGCATATATAACACATTTTATGGGCAGTAACTTAAAGCAAAATAAAAACTATTATGTATTTGATGAAACATTTCAATAGTCTTTTTATAACTCTACCCAAGTGCTACAAATCTTGAATTTATATCTAAAGTTGATAGCCTTTTTTTCATTATGTTATAAATAGTGTAGCCGGTGTAGTGTAGTTCAGTTTCTTTTCTGGTGTAAGCACGCCAGCAAAGTTGAAAGAAACGAGGATGTTGTTTACACTCTTGTATAGATTTAGTGCTGTGTTTAAAAATTAGTACTTGCATTGGTATAAGTTTTGTTGATGCCTTATTTTCAGGTGTGGGTGTAGTTTTACTTCATTTTTATTTAAGTATCTTTTCATTTCAATTTCGAAATGGACATTGACAGATTGTTAAAGATTGAATGCATAGAAAGCAGTTCTTCGGGAAACGATGTACTTGAGGCAGGACAGCTTTCTGCCCTCCAAACAGTTTACCATATTGAGTGTCCACCACATCAACAAGACTAGTGTAGCTACAGCGCACCGCGATTGCAGACATGAGTGCAGTGTGTGTGTGTGAAAGTGCAGAGCTGTGCAGTGTAACCGCATACCACCACACACTTTTTCCTTAAGTGGGCGAGGATGTATAATGGCATACCTACCATATATATCAAGTACGGCAATTCAAAAGCAATTATTTGAAAGTACAGAAAGACACACTAAGAATGTAAACAACCAAAGACACTCCCACTACCATTTCAAGAGTTTTCAATTTGTAATTCTCAAATTTAAGTTTTTTTCACCGCAGTTGTTTCATCATCATTTCATCATTATATGTCATCCAANACCTTAAAAACACATAAAATAATTCAGAAGGTGACATTCAAAAGTGAAATTCCTTTTCAATATGAAAAATTTAATAAAATAATAAAAATGCTGGTAATTTGCTTGGGGTATCACCTTGCACAAATTGTGCACCCTTGTGTTAGTTAATTTAAGATTATTTAATTTCATGTATAGCACCGCACAAAACTAACTGTAGAACTTTTCATCCATTTATCGGAGAAGGTGGAAAAAACTCTCATGCATCCCTTGACGAGTCCAACCCACCAGCGAAGGGGGGTTGTATGCAGAACACTGAACACTGCCTACATTTCACTGCAGTACACACGTTTAACGGCGCATGCCAGGCTACATTGAGTGCGCTGAAGTGCTTGATGTAGTTAGAGCAGTTGGGGGCGCACAGCAGGACACCGTTCTGCGTCAGGAGTATATAATATTTTCACTCGTATGAGTGCGAAGTAATGTTTGTGCGACAGCGATGCATTCGAACTGCTTATCAAGCAGTTCTATATATTCTTTAGCACATCGCTGAACTACAATACACTTTTCATAGATGAAAGAAACAAATCTAAATCAGAATTTAAAAAGTGGTTAAAGGGCACTGAGAGAGAATTAAGTCATTTTGTGTAATATTTTCACACTGTAATTTTCAAACTACTTTGTATTACATTTCACAATTGCAGCAGTGTTGCATTGTGTTTTTTTTTTTGTACTGGCTTGCACGATCAGTACAAAGTTTGAGTTAGGTTACTTTATAAACAGTGTCGTAGGCATAGCATATATAACACATTTTATGGGCAGTAACTTAAAGCAAAATAAAAACTATTATGTATTTGATGAAAAATTTCAATAGTCTTTTTATAACTCTACCCAAGTGCTACAAATCTTGAATTTATATCTAAAGTTGATAGCCTTTTTTTCATTATGTTATAAATAGTTTAGCCGGTGTAGTGTAGTTCAGTTTCTTTTCTGGTGTAAGCACGCCAGCAAAGTTGAAAGAAACGAGGATGTTGTTTACACTCTTGTATATATTTAGTGCTGTGTTTAAAAATTAGTACTTGCATTGGTATAAGTTTTGTTGATGCCTTATTTTCAGGTGTGGGTGAAGTTTTACTTCATTTTTATTTAAGTAGCTTTTCATTTCAATTTCGAAATGGACATTGACAGATTGTTAAAGATTTAATGCATGGAAAGCAGTTCTTCGGGAAACGATGTACTTGAGGCAGGACAGCTTTCTGCCCTCCAAACAGTTTACCATATTGAGTGTCCACCACATCAACAAGACTAGTGTAGCTACAGCGCACCGCGATTGCAGACATGAGTGCAGTGTGTGTGTGTGAAAGTGCAGAGCTGTGCAGTGTAACCGCATACCACCACACACTTTTTCCTTAAGTGGGCGAGGATGTATAATGGCATACCTACCATATATATCAAGTACGGCAATTCAAAAGCAATTATTTGAAAGTACAGAAAGACACACTAAGAATGTAAACAACCAAATACACTCCCACTACCATTTCAAGAGTTTTAAATTTGTAATTCTCAAATTTAAGTTTTTTTCACCGCAGTTGTTTCATCATCATTTCATCATTATATGTCATCCAANAAATTTGTAATTCTCAAATTTAAGTTTTTTTCACCGCAGTTGTTTCATCATCATTTCATCATTATATGTCATCCAAGTTTAAATTGTAAGTGTTTTTATTTAGGAAATATTGGTGTGTTTATTTTGTAAATTTTTTTTGCAAGTGTTTATATCTTTTAATTGTTGGAAGCTCAAGGCAAGTAGAAAATAGCGCAGGACGAATCGTGTGCCCCCATAGTTCGCACCACACGTTATCGTCAGATTCAATCGTCGCCGAGTGTCTCAAGAGGTTGGCACGTGCCGTGTGGCACTCTGGGTGCCTTCCCATTTTTGCGCAAATCACCTTTAACTGCAATAGTCTAATATTATGTACAGAAATCTGATCTTTATGCAACTGGAGATGCCACCCATTCTTCCCCAGCAATATAATCGCCCGAGGCAACTTAAGGAACTAATACATCACTCTTATGCACAAATGAGTATTTTTCGCCTCTGGGAGGCTGCAGGCCAGAGTCCATGTAAAGTGTTCACCTAGATTGATGTAAATGTTTCTGTGCAAGAGTAATTACATGCAAGTTTTCAAGATTTCCACCATCTGCGAGCATATGGCCACAAAGTAGCGAAACATAACACCAAAACACTGCAACCATCCCAACCTTTGCGCCTGAACCAAAAAGTTTTTTCATGCCCTCGCGATTCCAGTCGCTACCCACCTTCCTGGGATCACCTACAGAGGACCCATCTGCATTCCTGAGTGACAGTANCCCTCGCGATTCCAGTCGCTACCCACCTTCCTGGGATCACCTACAGAGGACCCATCTGCATTCCTGAGTGACAGTAGAGCATACCTGCAACGCTATGGGGAATGAATGGAGGAGCAGCCTAGTTTCATTGGAGTGCAACTCTCCGGAGAAGTGCTTTCCTGGTGGCAATCTATCAATCACTGAGGTCTACAGCGGAAGGAGTTCTTCCATGCTNCCCTCGCGATTCCAGTCGCTACCCACCTTCCTGGGATCACCTACAGAGGACCCATCTGCATTCCTGAGTGACAGTACAGCATACCTGCAACGCTATGGGGAATGAATGGAGGAGCAGCCTAGTTTCATTGGAGTGCAGNATGGAGGAGCAGCCTAGTTTCATTGGAGTGCAGCTCTCCGGAGAAGTGCTTTCCTGGTGGCAATCTATCAATCACTGAGGTCTACAGCGGAAGGAGTTCTTCCATGCTTTCCAGTGCCACATTGGAAGAGCATTCACGTCACTTCAAGCACAAAGTAAAATGACATTAGAAGAGCAACAGCCAACAAAACACCTAAGAACATTTAACACCAGAAAAATACAGCTTGCCAGAAGTTTCCAACCACACCTGCCCGAGCGCGAAATGCTCGAAATGGTGGCAGAAACAGTGTGCCCAGAGTACTGTGCCACGTTGGTCCCACGTTGGTACCACTGCATAATAGCAACTTTGATGAACTCCTCCGTGCCGAGATAATCTTGGAGCGAAATCTGTGCAAGCGGCACTACGAATGGGAAACCAATGCTGCGTGATGGAGCCACGAACAGCGTTAGGAAAGTATGAAGCAACATAAGGCAGTGCAAAACAGTACTAAAACACACTCTTTCGGTTAACAATGGGACAAAAATTCCAGTGCAGGGAGGAGTACAGAAAAATTTTCTGGTGCAAGTAACAAAAAAATCAATAGTGTGACAGACAGCATGCGAAACAAAAACGTGAAGGGTGATAGAAGTCAACCACCGGCAACTCTGTGCCATTATTGTGATGGTCAAGAATACCATTGGCCAGTGCATTCCCCAACAATCCCCCACCTCAAACAAACAACCATGCAAGCAACTATCTGGGAAATGGGAAGCAGAGGTAAAGGAGCCAGATGTTCCCGACACCAAAGTCCCGGACAACATTACCAACTTGACACTGCAACAAACACTAATTAACCAGCTTAGTAGCAGTCATTCACAGATCATTCGCATTTTAGTGTTTATTAACATTCATGATTGCCACACATTAATAGACAATGCTATCTCACATAACTTCATACAGCCTAGTTTCATACATCCTACAGATACCACTCCAGCTGCTCACATAATTCGTTCAGCCACAAACCAGCACACCTGCACAGCACTATAGTCGGTTCATGACTGGAAGAGACTTTCTTAAAGCCCTGCTTAAGATCTACTTTCAAGCCCATTTTGTATCCTTCTGCCAAAGGGTAAACAAACATTGCCATGTGGCAGTCACATGGCAATGTTTACATGCAATGTTTACATTCCACTGTGTGTGTACATGTATTCGTGCATGCACGTACCCATCATAAAAGTAATGTATATATTATTAATGGATATTCCACAAGCGTAAAGTTTTTAATCTTGAGAATTTCACACAAAAGAATATGTGATGCAAGCGAAAAACATTTCATTATATAAACCCAAAATGTGAGTATTAAAAATTAGATGTTTCGTGTGC
>NQII01001076.1:482311-544155 GCA_002778355.1 Clitarchus hookeri | reverse complement strand
ATAATCGTAGGTTAGTGTAAAACCCAACAATCCTAGGTTAGTTTAAAAATGTAAAATAGTGATTCACCCATCGTGGGGATAGGTTCTGTTAGGTTAGGTGGGCACATGTTACGAAATTAGTCGGACGTTAATGCCCGTCGTATATTCGTGTTCTGGGTCATTAGTGGAGTGGAAATATACCTTTTTCGTGAAATTATTGTTTTTTTTTACAGAAAACACCCCTAAACTTAATAATTTCCCAAATAAAATGTTAAAAAGATGTTAAAAAGACACGTAGACAACGTTCGACGATGTTATCAAGTTATTAACAAATTTTCTTTATGTTCTTGTAGACACATTTCGTGGGCCAACATAATTGACCTTAGCACACACAACTTGCAAACGCAATGGTTAATACTACATATATTTTAACATACCTTAGAACTGTGGATCTGAAGCGTTTCAACATTTCTGCCGCTCTTTCCGCGACGTTGCAGGGTTTCATTTCCCCTCGCCTAATTAGGGAATACAACGATTCGGTGAGGTTAATGATGTCCTGTTGGCGTTGGTGACTTATCTTTTATTCACCTTGCTAGAACTCATGACTGCACACAAAAACTACCGCAACATATAACGTAAAATACAATAAATAAAATTTTAAGCAATTCTGAAATAAATTTTAAAAATATTAAACACATGAGAACGCACTACGAGTAATCTCTTGTACAGGTATCAGAAACGAAAGAAATCGGCACAACGAGAAATAATAAAGAGAGGATATTAGTAAAAAAAAAAACCCAGTAAATGAATTATTATTGGTTAAACAAGATAATCGCACCAATTCTCTGGCACGTGTGTCGACCACATCTCGCTAACAACACACGGAAAGAAGGTTTGTAAACAAATGACCGCTCTACTTTCACCTTGAGCGTGATCATGTGAGTATGCAAGAAACATTGAAATCAAAGTACGTTAGCATTACGTCATTAATAATTGCCATAATAAGATACAAGTATTTTCGAAACCCATATGTAAGCGATAAATTAACAATTACGTTAAAACTTTTCTTGATAAAGGAGAGAAACACGACCGTTGGATTGCCCATAACTGTATCCGCGCTCGCCGCTGTTTGTAATGTAAAATGCATGTAGCTAACGGCTAGGGTGTTTTTTCAAAGGTTGATTTTCAAAAGTTTCTTCCAGTCATGAACTGACTANATGTAGCTAACGGCTAGGGTGTTTTTTCAAAGGTTGATTTTCAAAAGTTTCTTCCAGTCATGAACTGACTATAGGTCGAGTCACAGTGACCGTCTGCATATGTGACCTAGAAACAATAACATCAGTTGTCACCCCAGACATTAGGGAAGATGCCATACTTGGTGTACCGTGGTTTACTGAACAAAATACCATAGTTCAACCCGAAGCACATCGCATCTATTTCGGCCTAAAGGAGCTATGCACAGTACATAATATTGATCGGCGACCAACCGAAACAGTACCAGCTGTTTCACTAGCAGACTTTGACAACGACATAGCATCTGAGCACCAGGCAACTTTCCAGCGGCTCCTTGACGAGCGCTGATATGTGTTTGAAGCACACTACGTCCTTCGTCGAACCACAATAGCTTAGCATGCCATACAGCTAGTGCAAAACAGGCCTATATACACTCGGCCACACAGTTATTTACCACACCAAGCATGAATTATTAAACAACAAATTCAAGAAATGTTGAATGACTGTGTTATTGAACCAACAACCAGTGACTTCTAATCCGCCATAATACTGGCGCCTAAAAAAGATGGTATGTGAAGTTTTTGTGTAAATTTTCGCCCGGTACGCCGAGTAACAATTAGTGTAAATACCAATCCTCATCATCAAAGCTGCCCTCAGTTCCTTATGGCAAGCCAAGGTCATGTCATCCCTTTATATCAAGAGTAGCTATTTGCAAAAACCCATCAAGCTTGAATACCATGGCAAGACAGCTTTCACAGCCCTCGGCAGCAGGCATTTTCAGTTCTGCACCGTGCTGTTTGGANGCTTGAATACCATGGCAAGACAGCTTTCACAGCCCTCGGCAGCAGGCATTTTCAGTTCTGCACCGTGCTGTTTGGACTGAAGTGTGCACCAGCCACCTTCCAGGCGATGATGGCCAGAGTGTTAGAGGGCCTCATTGGCGCATTTACACTCGCCTACCTAGATGACATGGTGACATGGTCGGGAAGTTGGGAGGAGCACTTACACCACCCGTAAATTGAGCTCTAGAGGTTGGCCATAAATAGTCTCATGTGTGTAACTGCCAAATGCCACCTCAGAAAGACCAGCATCGACATCCTGCGGTATGTTGTCGACAAGGAAAGGGAAAACCTAACCCCAAATAATTGTGGTTGATTGACGAGTACCCAGCACCTCGTACATGCAAGCAACCCCAGGAATAGCATCGCCCAGAGAAGCTTAACATGCCAATAATTTACTCTAAAGCACAAATATGTTTTACTGCAATTATGCCTATCTGGCAGGTTGCAGGCAAGAGTCCGTGCATAGTGTTCGCCCAGAGTGATGTAAGTGTTTCTGTGCAAGGGTAATTACATGGAAGTTTTCAGACTTGGTCTTTTTTATTTCAAGCACTGCCTTAAGGCGTTTCGGGGTACATGTCCCCTGTAACCCGCCTTCACCCAGTTTCACATAAATTACTTTACAGCCAGTATGCTCAACTCAGAGCTTTTACAGTTCAAGGCGTGTGGGTCAGCCTGAATCGGTCCACAGTATTCTTTGTGTAAGTATCAGGAGCGAGCGGACCTTCCAATATTTCCCAGAGGGACTGTGTAAGTCCAGGCGAACGGCCCGCCATACCATGAGATCATCACCAGGTATACAATTCCACACACCATCTAACAATGTTTTCAACAACCCCTCAAAACTTCACTTAACCCCAAAACCACCAAGCCAACAGGTGTTACTCTTTATATCTTTAAAACCTAGCCACATTCATTTCACAGCAGCCATAATGTTGGTTGTAACTTTGTACACAGGTAATTGATATTCACGATTTTTTGCTACATCAGTTGATGTGTAAGGGGTAGCAGGGATGCTGATTTAGGTCCCCAACATTCTGGCTTATTAAGTTAAGGCGAAAACTGGTGAAATTCCCTGGCACCTTAACTCAGTGAGCATGAGTTAGTAAGGGTCGTACGATTGACAACCCGTGGGTCCTTGCAGATCTCTGTCGGTCTGGAGTACTTGTATAAATCGAACTTACCACTAATTTAACATACCTATTGGTTTCACTNTTGCAGATCTCTGTCGGTCTGGAGTACTTGTATAAATCGAACTTACCACTAATTTAACATACCTATTGGTTTCACTCTTTATGCTGGTGAGCTTCTATGCCACCACGTACAACTTACTTATACTTATTCAGGCTGCAATAGGGTGCAGTGCCCGAAGTACCCCAAGGGGTAAAGTAAATGAAATACTCGTGTATAATCAGGACGATTGCTCACTTCTTGTGGTACATGTACAGTTACACTGATATGACAAACTTATGCGGACCCAGCACTCTGGTCTGCAAGTGAACAATTCTGTGAAATCGTCCTAAGCCATGAAAATTAGTGAAGTGAACATAGCACATTAAACACTGGTTAAGAACTGCAGGGAGGCAGACGGTAGTCCCATGGTCACTAAACACACAAATGTTCTGGTAAAATTACATTATGATGGAGAATGAAAGTGATTGAAGCAAAAGTTGAAGGTGCGGAGGGGATCCGCGCAGAGCGAAACACACAACCTGCCGGCCGGCCAGAGTGCTGAAGTCATACTAAGATCATGATGTCGGCTTCTACTAATGGTGGCCGAAGCCGGTGCCAAGAATTATGTGAAAAATATTATGAACCCTCTTAATGTTAATTAAAATGATACAAAATACAATTTCATGGTGAATAACATATTGGTGACATTACGATGAATAATTAAGTTCCAAATACGTCTGTTACTGACACATTAGGGGGGATGTCACAACACTAGAAAATTAAGTAATTAATCTTGGGTCACGATAGGCAGTCTACTGCAAAGGAAAGATATAATCACACTTTTAACCACTGAACATAATTAAAATAATAAAAATGACTGGAATAATGGTTTTCGAAAATGGATTTCAATTTTGGCATGTTACGCCAATAGGCGAGTCCTAGTGTTCCAGATTGGGTGGGCTAGACGAGTCCATCCCTGAAAAGGGGTGTGGGTAGCCACACTCGATTAAGGTTTTAATAAAGACTATAAATAAAATTATTTGCCTACTGGGGGTTTCAACACTGTGATATGCTTCGGGATTTTATTCCCCTCTGTTTAAACAAACTTGGGGCCATGTAGTACTGAATTTACAACCAGCAAGCCAGTCGATGTCACGCATGTGGGAAGAACGCCAAGCATTGTGGTGTGAGCTGCGCCAATGTTCCCTCCAATATGGGGCACCTGACGTCTGTGGCTTTCGGGGGACCACCATGTTGGACCACCTGTTATTTCCCCCCATTTACCTCTTGAGGTAAATAAAGCAAGGCGGCCACTAGAGTCACATAGTACATGTCGACGAGGCCAGTGTCTTCCGTTCTCGCCAG
The DNA here is from genome assembly GCA_002778355.1 of Clitarchus hookeri. Taxonomy (NCBI): domain Eukaryota; kingdom Metazoa; phylum Arthropoda; class Insecta; order Phasmatodea; family Phasmatidae; genus Clitarchus; species Clitarchus hookeri. The sequence goes on along the minus strand of NQII01001076.1, from coordinate 539,566 downwards.
TCCAGATTGACATAACTCGCGGACGAGTGTTCTTTACGGCCCGGTGTCGGCTACGTAGTGTAAGAGACTGCGTAGATGCAAGTGATCATGAGAGCACATATGGACGTGTGGTTCATGTCGAACGCCCCTCTCTTCGGTGATCGATTGAGTCCTCAGTCCCTCAGGTGCCCCTCAAGTTGTCAGGTACAACAGGTGAATGGTGGCTATATCTGGTGATGCAGCCTCAGCTGGTAATGCCTGCATAAGTGCATCATGAAGCTGGCTGCTGGTGACTCAGGGTTGTGGACACAGTAGTGTTGGTGGGCTCCAGCACATTTGCGGTGAAGGGGGGTGGCCCTTCCACAAGCCATGCATGATGGGCAGTGGTACAGGTGGCATGACCACTTGGAGTGCTGGGGAGTGGTGGTGTCCCTCTTCTCGTCTGTCTCATCTCTGCTGCTGGTGCTGCAGGTGTGTGGGCGCTGACATGTCTTCGGTGATAACAAAGGGGAGGAGTGTGCCCTGCTGTCAGGCTGTATAAGACTGATACACTCCCCTGTCGCTGTTCCGGTCGTCCCACGATGTGGTGTCAGTTGCTGAGTGATGCTTTGAAGATGCTGTGGCAGGGTGTCGTGATGCAAGGCAACATGGTGCAGGGTGTCGTGATAATGCAGGCTGACCCTGTCTGGTCTCCAGTGCTGTTTGTTGGTGCATTGGTGTTGTCTGGTAGGTACGACTCCCCACTGGGCTCCTGAGTTTCCACTGCATCCCTTGTGGGTGTCAAGACAGCAGGCATCACAGATGGAAACAAGCGCCGGAGGGTGCTACCATCAGTCTAGGGGACTTAAGGTACTCGATTTGCCACTTGGGGCGGATGGTGCTTATGATTTTGTATGGTCTTAGACTCCTCTTGGTTAGGCGTCGGGGGACTGGGTGTCGCAGCGCCAGGCATCTCGAAGCTATCCTCTTCTACGGCCAGGCGGAGGTCGTCACAGTGTATGGCGACTCTTTTCCTGTTGCTTATCTTGATAATGTAGGTGGTGTATACGAGTGCCTTTATTACTGTGTTGGCCTGGTCCACTTCGGGGTGATACCCGCGCAATAATTCTTCGCGCTGCTGGAGATTTTTTGTTCGTGGACCTACACCAGCTTTATAGGTGTTAATTTGTGCGGCAGCATGATGTTGATGGCACCCACTTAGCTATAAAGCTTTCTCGGTTCCTGTGGGTGGAATGCATGTCTGTTTCTCGGTGTTGCTGCTGGGCTGCACTGTCCTCTGCTTCGCCCGTACTCTCTCTTGTTGTCCAGCGAACTCCCCAGGCAGCGGTAATTCTCGGCTTTGCAGTATTGCGGCAGGTGATTGTTCCGTAGCCAGATTCACATACCGCCTGATGGTGAAAAGTGCGGCTGGCAGTTGTTCAGCCCAGGTTGTGGCCTCAAGTACACGTGCAATATAACAATCATGTGCACTGGAAAATTTATAGGCCTCTGTCCATGTATAAAACTAATAAATTACGATAAAAATGAAATGCTTTCTGGNATGTGCACTGGAAAATTTATAGGCCTCTGTCCATGTATAAAACTAATAAATTACGATAAAAATGAAATGCTTTCTGGCTGTAGTGTGGGGACAAGGACCCATCAAGTCAGATGNTAAAACTAATAAATTACGATAAAAATGAAATGCTTTCTGGCTGTAGTGTGGGGACAAGGACCCATCAAGTCAGATGAAATTGTTTCAAATAGTTCGGTTGGCACTTGTAACTGTTGTTGCATCACTTCATCTGCATCGCGGCTTTTGAAGTAATTACATATTATGCACTTATGTACGTATCTGATCATATCATATGTGGCCCCTAGACAGTGATAATGAGCTAGTATATTCCTTGTTGTTTGTAGTGCTATTCAATGACCTGCAAACTGGCTGGCATGCGCGTGATGTAACACCTGATGATGTGGATCGTTGGGCACATAGAGGCGCCATGGCACTTCTGGTTGGTGTGGCTTAGTTTCAATGTGCGTTCCTTTCAATCACTACCATTCTCTGTTGCTTTGTTGTATTTCCACTAGGCAGTGTTGCGTGTCTGAGCACTGTTCTTGTGTGGCTAACACATGGGCCTGGAGTTCGTCCAGCCTGAGTTCGACTCCTGCCGGTACCTCGACGTTGTTGCAACTAGATATGCCCTCGCTAGATGTTAGGCGGGTGGCTGCTGTAGAGGGCAGTATATCATCCCACTTGTCTTGGTCAACCACTACTATTTCGCCAGGCATGTGTGACAGATCATTGGCTAATTGGTTTTTGGTCTCGGGATCATGTTGTACTTCAAAGTGATTTACTGGAGAAGCAATGTCCACTGTGCTAATTTGCTCTGTGCTTCCTTCGTGGAGTGAAGCCACACTAAAGAGCGATTATCTGTTTGCAATATGACGTGCTGGTACTCGAGGAAGGCTCGGTACCTCTTGATAACCCACACTACTGCAAGGCACTCGTATTCATTTTCATCGTACCTGCATTCAGTTGGTCCGAATTTTGCACCACAGAACTCTATTATTTTGCCACTATTGATTCTCCCCGAGTTAGAATAGAACTGCTCCCAATACTTTTTCACTCGCGTCTGTTTGGAGATACAGGTGTTTACTCTGGTAATAGCGGACTAGTGTGGTGCATTGCCGGAACCTGTCTTTCAGTTCCGCAAAACATGTGCCGTGCTCTGAGATTCACTTGTATNGACTAGTGTGGTGCATTGCCGGAACCTGTCTTTCAGTTCCGCAAAACATGTGCCGTGCTCTGAGATTCACTTGTATTTCCGGTTGGGCGAAAACACGTCTGTCAGTGGCGCTGTTACAATTGAAAAGTAATGGATATACTCTCGCTGCCAGTTTACCAACCTAAAGGATTTGCGCAATTGTTTATATGTGTGTGGCACAGTTAAATCATTGGTGATTCCCAACTGTCAAGAGTTNTTAAATCATTGGTGATTCCCAACTGTCAAGAGTTGTTGAGCTGCCATTTTCGTCCACCAAATATCCGAGAAATTGTATGCATGATTTTCCTATGTGGCAATTTCATTTGGAGCATGTCAGTTTTATTATGGCCAGTCATTCTAAGACTATAGTCCATCTCACATATGAAGGCCACATTCTTGACAGTTGACGATCGCTGCACCAATAATTACTTTTCGTTTCTGTATCCATTCGCCATAAACTGGTGCGTCAAGTGAAGGCTTTGATGCGACGAGTCAGCACGTCCAGGAGGTGTTGCTTCATGTGGCTATTGGTGAACTACTTGGGTGGCGCGGTAGGAGTCGAGAGAGGCTTCGAAATGGAGTTTGGAGGGCATGTGTAGGGTCGTTCGTAAATGCGGTACACTAAATATATGTTACTTTAAAAATAATGCAGAGTTCGCGAAAAATAAAACTATAAGTATATGTTTGTAAAAGTATTCTACAGACGCTTTTCGAGCTTGTAATACTTCGCAAAAGTACCAAAAGATAGTGTGTACAACAGGTCAGAGTGATTTCGGAGCCGCTTAATTTCGTCAATAGATAGCGCTTGTAAAGTTGGCTTTTGTTCTATTACTTATTGGGAGCGAAAATTATTTGAAATATATTTCGTCACATTATTAGAGAAAAAAAAATCAGCAATATTATGCAATATTTCTGTATGCTTTTGGAATCAATATCAAGCATGTAAGGAAAGCAGGTTGGAGAGGNGACTAGTGTGGTGCATTGCCGGAACCTGTCTTTCAGTTCCGCAAAACATGTGCCGTGCTCTGAGATTCACTTGTATATCCGGTTGGGCGAAAACACGTCTGTCAGTGGCGCTGTTACAATTGAAAAGTAATGGATATACTCTCGCTGCCAGTTTACCAACCTAAAGGATTTGCGCAATTGTTTATATGTGTGTGGCACAGTTAAATCATTGGTGATTCCCAACTGTCAAGAGTGGTTGAGCTGCCATTTTCGTCCACCAAATATCCGAGAAATTGTATGCATGATTTTCCTATGTGGCAATTTCATTTGGAGCATGTCAGTTTTATTATGGCCAGTCATTCTAAGACTATAGTCCATCTCACATATGAAGGCCACATTCTTGACAGTTGACGATCGCTGCACCAATAATTACTTTTCGTTTCTGTATCCATTCGCCATAAACTGGTGCGTCAAGTGAAGGCTTTGATGCGACGAGTCAGCACGTCCAGGAGGTGTTGCTTCATGTGGCTATTGGTGAACTACTTGGGTGGCGCGGTAGGAGTCGAGAGAGGCTTCGAAATGGAGTTTGGAGGGCATGTGTAGGGTCGTTCGTAAATGCGGTACACTAAATATATGTTACTTTAAAAATAATGCAGAGTTCGCGAAAAATAAAACTATAAGTATATGTTTGTAAAAGTATTCTACAGACGCTTTTCGAGCTTGTAATACTTCGCAAAAGTACCAAAAGATAGTGTGTACAACAGGTCAGAGTGATTTCGGAGCCGCTTAATTTCGTCAATAGATAGCGCTTGTAAAGTTGGCTTTTGTTCTATTACTGATTGGGAGCGAAAATTATTTGAAATATATTTCGTCACATTATTAGAGAAAAAAAATTCAGCAATATTATGCAATATTTCTGTATGCTTTTGGAATCAATATCAAGCATGTAAGGAAAGCAGGTTGGAGAGGNTTCAGCAATATTATGCAATATTTCTGTATGCTTTTGGAATCAATATCAAGCATGTAAGGAAAGCAGGTTGGAGAGGGTGGGATACGACGTGAAAAAAGGATGTGAAATAGTGTTTCATTTGGGTACGGATCGTTTTAATTGTGCCTTTAATTATGAACCCTTATAAATTTCTACTTTAGCACGAAATTTAGATTCTAACACTAAAAACCGCTGTTTGATGACCACGTAAAATAAAATGTATTAATTAACCTAGGAACTCTTTCTTATCGCATGTATTTTCGGCTGGTCTAATGTGTGTCGGCAGTGCACTCAGAATAGCCAACATAATATTAACTTTTGTTCGTTCGTCCATCAGTTGATACAGGATTTTGTAAATGGCACGTTGTTTGTTTCGAATACATNAATATTAACTTTTGTTCGTTCGTCCATCAGTTGATACAGGATTTTGTAAATGGCACGTTGTTTGTTTCGAATACATTAAGTTGCCACTCACTGACTGTCAGAATCTGGCCAACTTATATGAAATGAAGCAAAGTGACAGATGCTTGATGTTTACTTCCTATGACTCGACCACACCACTACACCATCTAAGTACACAAGGGTAAAGTCAACTATATGCCCATCGAGTACTCGGACCATCATGGCCTGAAACATTGTTGGCATACATTTAAGCCCGAAAGACATTGCACAGAATTAAAATCTCAGCCCATCTAGTGTGTTAAAAGCTATTTTGTGTTTGTCCTCTGATTTTATTGGCACTTGCCATTACCTGCTGTGGGGCTCCAGTGAAGTCATAATTTTGACTCTGCCGAGTGTATGTAATGTATATCTGACACTTATGTAGGATGGCCGTTCGCTCTTGGTTAAGATTGGTCTAAAATCTAGACAAAAATGACCTGTCCCATCCGTCTTTGGTGCTATTGTTATGGTGCTGTTGTAATGGCTGCGGGTGGGTTCAATCATGCCCTCAGCAAGCATTTCATTGATTTGATCCTTTATAATTGTGCATTTGTGTGGATGGTAACTGTGTGGAGCAGCGTATATTGGTCGCACAAGTTCCAGTGGTATTTTGTTTNTGGAGCAGTGTATATTGGTCGCACAAGTTCCAGTGGTATTTTGTTTTCAACTACTGTAGTGAAAAATAATTGGTCAGCTGCTGCAAATACATTGTGCTGCTCATACTGTAGTCTTTGCATGATGTTGCGATAATCTGGTGGTACCGAATAATGAAGGTCATCCAGCTGGACATTGGGTGCTCAACTTGTTGGTCGGGGTTCGAGGTCGTACACTATTCGTTGCTCTTTTTGGCCAAAATGGATCCTATGTGCTGCTGGCTCGACAATGGTGTTCTGCTCATTGAGCCAGGGAATGCCCAGTATGGCATCCTCACGTAGGTCAGCTGACACGAGGGCTGCAGTGGTCTCCACATCCCATATTCAGATGGTTATTGTTGTCTCTCCCATGGTTTCCCACTTGTGTTGCCATGTAGCAAGTTGTATTACTTGTGTTGACTGTTTGATTCCACTGACTTCAACAAACCCGACATGCATAAAGTTGTGTGATGCTGCGGTGTCGACCAATGCATTACATGTCTTTTTGTTCAAAGTGACTGGAATTCTGATCATCTGGTGATTTCCCTTAATGATTTGTTGTAGCAGGATCTGTTGAGGTGTTGGTGTTAAGTTTTCGACTGTGACCCAGGGGCAGTAAGCATCTGGCTCACCTACCACAATGAGCTGTTTCCTGTTGGTGGTGNCAAGTTTTCGACTGTGACCCAGGGGCAGTAAGCATCTGGCTCACCTACCACAATGAGCTGTTTCCTGTTGGTGGTGCTTTACTGTCTGTTGGTGTATCCTCTTTCGCATTGTGTTTCGGGCAGTTGCTATGCCAGTGGAACTGTTGCCCTTCACAATATTTGCATGAGAAGGGAGGGCGCCCCCTACCGGTGCGACCCCTCGTAGTGGCCTTGCCAGATGCGATTAGGCCCGCGGGAGTAGGCTCGGCTGTACAGCTGTGCTCAGGATCTTTGCGAGTCGGCGTAGTTGATGATCCGGTCACACTGCGAACAGCTGGTTGTTGTACAGCCCTGCAACCCTGCTCTGTGTCGCACACAGCATTGAAAATATCCATCCCAAGTACATCACAGTGTGTCCTGCTCCCTAGCTGTCTGATATAGCAATGTGGCTGACCGGATGAATGATTCAATACTGCCATGAATTAAGTGGGCTAGAGCTAGCCGATTTTCCTGTCGCACTGTTGCTGCTAATGCCTTGAGCAATTCAGTTTCCCTCATTAGTGGGTGAAAATGTCTGATCAGATTTATTTTTCTGGTTTTAAATCTATTATATTTCCCACGGGATTTTGCATTTCAAGAACAGCATGGCTTTGAGCTTGCCAGGAGGAATAAGTATTGGAAAAGTGACACTGAAAGTCATTCCAGAACTCCCTCCACTGCATTCCATAATGGTTTACTGTGTACCACCATATGCGTGCATCTCACATAAGTTAGTTTGAAACAAAATTTGGCTACTCTTGTTCACACACTGCATACCTGATTAAACAACCTGCACAGTCTCTCAGAAATGACTGTGGGTCGTCAGTGGGCAGCTCAGAAAAAGTGGGCAGCGACTGAAAGCAGGGTGGATTATTGCCCGTCTCTGCTGCTGTTGTTTATGCAGCTGCTGTTGGTGGTGCGGTTGTGGCTAGTGAGTGCAACTGTGACCACATGAAACCCGTTGGATTTGGTTTTGCAGGTTGCACCACCTAAGGTGCTGTAGCTGTTGGTAGGCCTGTGGAATGTGCTAACAGGCTGCTGTATTAACTGGTCGTGTTTACAGACGCAGCTGGGGGTGTGGCAATGTAAGATGTGGCACTGTTCTACACTGCGCGCATTGAAACTTTCCAGCTGCGACATTTAACAAGACCAGCCCCGTTGCTCACTGCCAATGAATGATTCTGCCTCAGTTCTCACATGCCACAGTTCTCACATGACACTGTTTCCGAATTACCTTGTTTGCACAGGTCCTGGTGGCAATGGCATGGTGATAGCACTTCTCCAGTGATAAATCTATGGGGGCATATGTCACTGGTAATAAGGTTTGTGTACCATTTGCGCAGAAAATGTTACCTTTTTGGTCAACTGTTGCATGTTCACTACAAGTCGGGCACTCAGTGTGGTAAACTTTGTGGCAGTTTACACACAGAATTGTCCCATCTCCGATGCATTCACAAGTAATTTGTTTTGCATACAGACAATTTAGAAAATTTGGCAAGGTTGTGACCAAAAAAAGTTCTGTTTGAGGAGGGGGCACACACTTGCATTTGCGACTCGTGACAGGGCCGTCAGTTTCCCCGGACACCTCGCAGTTTGGTACGGTCCATGCACACTTGCACCCTTTTGCCTTCATGCTCGTCCAACACATTCGTAGTTGGCCCAGCGAATGTCGTCTTCGAGATGCCTCGCATTATCTGGTTCGTGACGGAGGCACCTTGTGGCCTGGAACGGGTAGGACACGAGCAAGGGAAGCACGCATTACAAGCAAAATATTCTGTTTTTGCTATTACTGGTGCACCAGTTGATATTGCATCTCCCGAGGTACAACTCGGTCACAAGTTTCAGCATGTGGGTTGTTATGGTGACAGCTGTTGTTGTGGTTTTTGACCTGCCTCCCTGCATAGTGGGAGGTTACCATTATGGCTGGGGGTGGTGGTGATTATGCTCGCGTGCGCCTGGGTAGTGGTCTGACACATCACCTGCTCGTGCTGGAATGTGAGAGGGGATAGGGTCGGTTTGACTGGCTTGAGCTGTGTCCACAATGGTGCTCTGCGATTCTCCTTTGTCCAGTGCTGACCCCAAAATGATGTAAATGTCCGAAACGAGGAATCGAATGTTTTGAGATCCGAAATTGATTTGAATAAATTTTTTCCAGAGGTTTTTGAACACATGCCTTTTGGCAGAGTACTTTACACATAAATTGACCCTCAATACGAAAATTGCCCTTAAACTAAGCTTTACATAAACAACAAAAATATGTTGTGGTGAGGGCAAAAGCTACTCTCAAAACATATAATTACTGTTTAATGGTAATTTATGTTTCATGTCACTAGGTATATATGTGATTTTACTGGCATGAAAATGAGAAACAAAGTACACTATAACACCTTCAGACGTAGTTAAATGACAAAGTACACTGAAACATCCCGGGGCGTGCAAAATGGGAACAGTGCACATTAAAATACTGTGAGACATGAGCATGGGAGAATGAAGTATACTGGGACATCGGGAATGTAACAACAATGCACTGTTCTGGTTCGTCGCACTTGTACTCACGTGTTCTACTGCAGTACTTGGTGAGTAACCCCACAAGTTGGGAAACTGTATGATATGTAGGGGGTTCCAGGGATCCTGATGTTGGTCCCAACCTTACCAGGCATACCAGGTTAAGGCAAAAACTGGTNAAACATCCCGGGGCGTGCAAAATGGGAACAGTGCACATTAAAATACTGTGAGACATGAGCATGGGAGAATGAAGTACACTGGGACATCGGGAATGTAACAACAATGCACTGTTCTGGTTCGTCGCACTTGTACTCACGTGTTCTACTGCAGTACTTGGTGAGTAACCCCACAAGTTGGGAAACTGTATATGTAGGGGGTTCCAGGGATCCTGATGTTGGTCCCAACCTTACCAGGCATACCAGGTTAAGGCAAAAACTGGTNTATATGTAGGGGGTTCCAGGGATCCTGATGTTGGTCCCAACCTTACCAGGCATACCAGGTTAAGGCAAAAACTGGTGAAATTGCCTTGCAGCATAACTCAGTGTGCATGAGTTAGTGAGGGTCGTGCAGTCGATGGGCCATAGGTCCCTGGAGTCCTCTATCGATCTGGAGTGCTTATAGATACTAAACTTACCAATAATAGAACATATCTTGTGGTTTCACTCATTATGCTGGCGAGGTTGTAGGCCACTTCACACAACTTATTTACACTTTTTGAGGCTGCAATTGGGTGCAGTGCCCGAAGTACTCCGAGGGGTAAAGTAAATGAAACACTCGTGGTTATTCAAAATGTTTACTTATTTCTTGTGGTACATATACAGTTACGCTGATATGTCAAACTTATGCGGACCTGGCAATCTGGTCTGTAAGTGACTAATGCTGTAAAATCGACCTAAGCTGTGAAAATTACTGAAGTGTGTGTAGAATGTTAAAAACTGGTTAAGAAATGCAGGGAAGCAGACAGTAGCCTCCTTGTCACTAAACACACACATTTTCCGATAAAAATAACATTACTATGGAAAATGATAGTGATTGCAGCAAAAGTTGAAGGTGCCAAGAAGGTCTGNGAAAATGATAGTGATTGCAGCAAAAGTTGAAGGTGCCAAGAAGGTCTGTGCAGAGCAAAACTGCCATGCTGGCCATCCCGAGTGCTGAAGTCATACTAAAATCATGATGTCTGCTTTTGCTCATGGTGGTCGAAGCTGGTGTCAAGAATTAGGTGAAAAATATTACATACCCTCTTAATGTTAATAAAAATGGTACAAAATACGATTTTATGGTGAATAACATATTGGTGACATCCCGATGAATAATTAGGTGTCAAATACATCTGTGACTGACAGATTATGGGGGATGTCACCACACTAGAAAAATTAAGTAAATTATATGTAGCCATGATAGGCAGCCTGCTGCAAAGGAAACACATGATTACACTTTTAACCACTAAAAATAATTTAAAATAACAAATATGGCTGGAATAATGGTTTTTGAAATTGTATTTCATTTCCGGTATGTTACACCGATGGGCGAATACAAGTGTTCCAGCTTGGGCGGGGTGGACGATTCCATCCCTGAAAAGAAGGGTGTGTAGCCACACTCNTGGGCGAATACAAGTGTTCCAGCTTGGGCGGGGTGGACGATTCCATCCCTGAAAAGAAGGGTGTGTAGCCACACTCGATTGAGGTTTTAATATAGAACTTAACTCAAATAATTTGGCTACAGCGGTTTTTACACTGTGAATTGTTTCGGGGTTTTATTCCCCACTGTTTATACACACTTGGGTTCATGTAGCNCTACAGCGGTTTTTACACTGTGAATTGTTTCGGGGTTTTATTCCCCACTGTTTATACACACTTGGGTTCATGTAGCACTGATTTTCCAGCCAACAGGCTGGTCGATGACATGCATGTGAGAAGGACACTAGGCATCGTGGTGCAAGCTGCGCGGAAGTTTTCCCTCCAGTTGCCAGGGCAGTCGCAGCCGAGTGTTCCCTTCGGTCGGTGTCAGCTAAATGGTGTATGTGACTATGGAGATGCAAGTGGTCACGAGTGCAGATATGGATGCATGGTTCATGCCACAGTGACAGTGATAGTACATTCATTGATTTTTTTTATTCCTTGTTATTTAACATGTACACATGCTCTTACAGAAATAACTGGAATGGTAGAACTTCGTAGTTCAATTCGAGAGTAGTGTTTTTCAGAAAACAAGCAAGCTATTTACCTTAAAAGTATTTTAGTTTGCTAAAAAATCCCCGCATATATAATAAGTAATCGTGCGACAACTGTGGAGTGTTGGGGATATATTTCTTACTAAGCTGTGGAACTATTTAAATGNATATAATAAGTAATCGTGCGACAACTGTGGAGTGTTGGGGATATATTTCTTACTAAGCTGTGGAACTATTTAAATGAAAGTATATTTTTTTTAAGTACCACTTACCAGTGCTCTTCCACTGTTTATCTTAACTGAAATAACCTTAATNAAATGAAAGTATATTTTTTTTAAGTACCACTTACCAGTGCTCTTCCACTGTTTATCTTAACTGAAATAACCTTAATCTTACTTTGGACAACCAATTCAGCAGACACATGCATATTTCTCATGTTTACTATTACTCTAACCCAGCTATGCTTCCTGTGGAGCAGGTGTAAAATTTGCTGTCCCGAATTACACTAGTGCATCTACACCGTTGAATGAAATGCTCACTGTCAACTAGTCTGATGTAATATTTTTTTGAAAGAAGCAATTTTAGTGCAGTTTTCCTTGCTGGCGTAGCTACACCAGTTGAATTAAATTAATCTCATAATAACCCATAGGCCAAAGATGAGGTAGACCTCCAGAGTCCTGCTAATCCTTGCCTGGTTGAGTCTGGCCCAGCCAGATACTCNTGAAATTAATCTCATAATAACCCATAGGCCAAAGATGAGGTAGACCTCCAGAGTCCTGCTAATCCTTGCCTGGTTGAGTCTGGCCCAGCCAGATACTCGGATAGGTATGGCCCGACCCATACATGTAATATTTCAAGCCGGCCCCTGCCGAGAATAAATAGAGTTATGGTTTGGGCCAGGATGTAATACTTCCGGGTCAGGCAGGACCCAATTGATATGGGTAGCACGAAATTATCGNAGTTATGGTTTGGGCCAGGATGTAATACTTCCGGGTCAGGCAGGACCCAATTGATATGGGTAGCACGAAATTATCGGGCACACCCAACCCGGTATGGCAGGGTAATTTTGGCCTTAGCCCTCATACGAATGGTCGGTGAGTTCATCCCATTTGAGCATTGTAAATGTAGGTTGGAACTACTGATGTAGTTGAGGTGACCCAGGGCTGGTTGAGAGTAGAATTGTCGGCCGCCATAAATCAGCAGAGAGTTTGTGATGCCTCTGTCAGTTTGAAGATGAAGTCACTCACTTAATATTACGCTACTTACACACACTGACCTTGTTGCGAGACTGTAGGCCATCTCGTACACCTGAAATATATAAGAAAAATTGTGGGTAGTACTACAAGAGGGGAAGCACCCTATGTGTCCCACAGGACAATGAATCAACACTCACAAAATTTTGAAAAGCTGTTTACTCACATACTTGATTACATGTTCAAGAAGTTGACATTTGAATATTAAAAGAAATAGACCCAGCACTTATGGCCTGCAGGTTACCTTAGCATAAAAATGACCTAAGTCAGCATGGGGGTTATGCGGATAAGCAGTAGCATTAGGATCTCTGGTCTGAATGGAGGTGATTCTCCCCTCAGTACAGAAAGAAATCAAATGTTCCAGTTAATTAAGTTACTATTGCAGTGAAGTGATATCAGTCTAAATGATGGTACCTAGGGGGCTCGCAGAGCAGACGACTATGCTGCCAGTCTGGATCGTGTGCTGAAGCGAACTGAACGAGTGATATCGGCTTCCGTCATAAGTGGCATGAACTGATGTCAAATGCCGAGTGGTAAAACATGATATAAGCACTATGTAACACTATTGCAATTGGGAAATATTATATAAATAAAATGAAACACATTGGTGACACCCTCACTGATTAAGAAATATATGTTGGGATTGATGTTGTGAAGTTGATGAGGGAGTGTCACTGCACTAAATAAAATGTTTCCATGATGATGGTTTTTATAGGCAATGTCCCTTTATGAAAACAGAATTACTCTTATAAATATACATTGAATACACTAATATATTTTCTTGTGAAAAGTGTCTGTAATACATTTCCTCACTACACAAACATAAAGTGACCGATGTCACAACGGTCCACACTGTCTCCTGAAGGGATGGACAAGTTCACCTACGCAAAGGGGGTGTGAGTTGCCATGCTCGATGGCCCTTAATACAATAACATACACCCCTGACATTAGCTTTGAATGAGATGAAGTTGTGGGATATGTAAAGAAAAATTCTGAACACTATTGGTTNAATACACCCCTGACATTAGCTTTGAATGAGATGAAGTTGTGGGATATGTAAAGAAAAATTCTGAACACTATTGGTTGCATTTTGGAGCACATAGCAGTTCAGCTTCGGCTTACAGGCCAGTTGACACCACTTGGTGGTGCATCACGTCGTGGCGCGAGCTGCTACAATGCAACTACCAATGGCCTGTACGCCCAACAGCTGTGACTTTTGGGTAAACACAGTTTCGGATCGCACACTAATTTATTAAAAGAGTTACCGCTTGTAATAGATAATGTAGGATGGTCTCTTGAAACATGTAGTACCGGTTGGCAAGAATGTGCAAATTCCTTTCTTGTCAACCTACACTACACACTCTTGGCCTGATGTTGTTTGATGCAGCCCGGTACAGCTGGTGCAGTTGTTGTAACTGCGGCGATCAGAGTGGGCACAAGGAGCTCTTGGACACGTTTTTGACGTCGCTACATTGGACTCAGAAAGTACATAAAATTGACATTATTTAACTATATTACTATGTAAATGACAAAGATGTAGCTAACACTCCTGCAATACAACCAATAGAACACACAGTACATTACATTCTTTCCCATAACCAAATATAATATTAAATGCCAATATTAGTGTTCTTATGTTCATTCTGAGGCAGGATGTGCAGAGTAGGATCTATGATTCGTCCACTACCATGGTTTTACCTCACAGGCAAAGCTCACAGCCAGTGGCCATGTTGGATGTTCATCCCCCTTACTGCCCTCTTCATTATTAGCCCTAAAATTATTTTAATAAATAATTGAATGAAATTGATTGTAATAAAAATTGGTTTAAAATATAATAAAAGGTAATTCGTAAACAAAATACAACAAATTAAAACACCACCCGTGCCCCTTACCCACACCGCCACCACCACCCTTTCTCTCACCATCACCTATCCGAACACATCACCTGCAACCCACCACACCTGCACACCGAAAAATTCTAATTTCGAAGAACATAGCATTACACCATCCTCCCCCCTGCTCCCAACACCACCATAACTAACATCCCCAACTCTTCAACAACACTCTCCCATTATAACAATTAAAACAATATCAAACAATCGAAAAACAAATTCTAGAAATCGCGGATATTATAACATAATCAAGCCCTACCCTGCTCGACTCAATCGTCCTAACCAACAACCCCTGCCATTCAACACCTCCCAATCATATAAATTCGAGAACATCGCACAAAATTTGAAAATTCTAACAATAAATGAAAAACTAAATTGATGACTCCGACCACGATGTTGGCTGTTGATAATCTTGACAATGGTCTGAAACTCGAAAACCCATTAAAAAAATTGTAAAAAATTTCAAGAAAACATATAAATTTAAGAATATATTATGTCACCGACTCCATCACCCATGTCGATCAACGTTACGACCCTCAAAGCGAATTACTGACATTATGAAACACACATGCCCTTCTCTCATACACACCTTTACCCACGCCTCCAACACACCTCTCGTTGCTTCACATCCCTCACCATTTACTTAATATATTCCTCAGCTATCAACAACATCCATGCATGGCACAAAACCCCCTCCCAGTCAGTAACTTATCATAGCTTGTCCCCCTGATCATCCACCCTCGCAATATTACAAGTTGTTTACTGAAGAGACTGACTNCAGTAACTTATCATAGCTTGTCCCCCTGATCATCCACCCTCGCAATATTACAAGTTGTTTACTGAAGAGACTGACTGCACACAGGACTGGCTCCTGCCAATTCAAATTCCTTCATAAATAACTATAACAGTAGACAAGACTATATCACCCATCTATTCCAACAGTCTATGACAACCAATATCGAAACAAGGTCGCCTAATATGTTATCGGAGAACAATATAAACATACCTAGTAGGACTGCAGCTTGCCGGTTTTGAAGTGTTATGCGGGTATGGGCTCGCCCACTGCCCGGCCCGAACCCGATACATGGAAGGGCGGACCGACCCATCCCGATTTAGATTCTAGTGGGTGAGCCAGGGCCCGTGTCTGGCCAGCCTGCGATTATTATCTGGCGGACCCAAGCCTGGCCTTATTGGGTAGTACCTGTACAGGCCTGGGCAGAGCACAATGGTTTCGAGTCGGATAATNCCGGACCCAAGCCTGGCCTTATTGGGTAGTACCTGTACAGGCCTGGGCAGAGCACAATGGTTTCGAGTCGGATAATACTTGGATATGGCAGGCCATCCAGTCAGTGCAGGGAACTGTATACTGCTTAATCATCTTCTGCACATGTATACAACATTGACAAACCCCAAAGGAACACAACTGTCAAAGGCACATGATCAACAGTGATGAACATGTTTTTTTATATCTTAATTTTAAAATGACAAGCAGTATGAAATTAATCAATTTTGAATCAAACAGAATTACAAATTGGATAGAGGAAGTATAAAAACATATCAAAGCCCTTGTTTGCTATACTGTATTTTAACCTCAAATCCAATCCACACTGTTTTGCTAGTTATAATGGCAGATACGCAGTTAAATATTGGGGCACAGATTTTTTGTGCGCTGCCAGCGAAATCGGTCCACCTCATATTTAGTCCATGTAATAACCTCTAATGCTTACTTTGCATCACCATATATATCACATATATTTATACAATGGAAAGTTCCTCTGTAGCCACTGTCCATGATGATTCGGATTTTTGGACCTCGGCTTCGAGGGTGTGGCGTCATGGGTCTGTGCTGTTTGACTGACGAGTTTACTGGTAGAAATGAGCTTAACAGTTACTTTTCATTAACAGTTATAACTATAGCAGTAACATAAATTTAACAATAATTTATACAGTTACTTTTTACCATTCAAAGTGTAATGTTGTTAGCATTAAAATAATATGTGAAAGGGTGGATTATCATTTACAAATAAAATTCTTGATTAGTTGTTAATTGCAATATATTTTCCCAAGTATTAACTTAAATGTTTTTAATGTTTCAGGTTGTATCATTTGAAAACTAAAAAAACAATGTGGCATGCAACGACTATCTATAGGATGTTGGTGGAATGTGTTTTATTTATACCACAGAATTGCAAATAACTATTACTTAATAANCAACGACTATCTATAGGATGTTGGTGGAATGTGTTTTATTTATACCACAGAATTGCAAATAACTATTACTTAATAACTGCATTAAAATTAAGCACCACACTAAAATTACAATCACATTATATACAGTTTGTTTTTTTATACAACTCGATACGACACATAACTTTTCACTTCGGTCTTTGCAGTACTTATGGGATGGCTGACTAAATAGTTTAGCTACATTTCATTTTTATAGATGTGACCATTAATTTGCGACACAGTTAAATAAATGATTGCCTAACTAGTTATAGTGACAGTAGAAAAATAAAGTACGTTTTGGCACAAGGTGATAGGGGCTCGGAGCATTGGAGCTGTTCATGTTCTTTCATTTATGTCGACCAGCAGCCNGGCTGACTAAATAGTTTAGCTACATTTCATTTTTATAGATGTGACCATTAATTTGCGACACAGTTAAATAAATGATAGCCTAACTAGTTATAGTGACAGTAGAAAAATAAAGTTCGTTTTGGCACAAGGTGATAGGGGCTCGGAGCATTGGAGCTGTTCATGTTCTTTCATTTATGTCGACCAGCAGCCNACGTTTTGGCACAAGGTGATAGGGGCTCGGAGCATTGGAGCTGTTCATGTTCTTTCATTTATGTCGACCAGCAGCCATCGTGGATCCAGGTGACCAAGGCATTTTAATGTGACCCTGGTAGCATTTAACCTTAACCCTGTGACCTTTGACATTGAAAACCCAACAAAATTTAAAAAACCAAATAAAATACTATAAAAAATATATAATTATTTATTTTAAATTTATTAATAAATTATAAGAAAATTATGAAAGAATTTATAAAAAATTATAAAACAAATTATTTTAAAAAAAATTACACCCCCTACAGCCCATCACCCTTACTTATCCTATCATACATGGCCATCTTGGTTTTTTGGTCTGCCATTTGTTTATACATTGCTGGAGAATTACATTTTGTTATTAGTTTTTAATTTTTTATACATTGCTGGATGATGCCACATTGGTTTTTTCGTTGGTCATTTGTTTATATATTGCTGGAGGACACCATCTTGGATTTCATATGTTTTCAACACCTAGGTGGTGCAAGTGTATTAATAATCAATATCGCCCCTAGGGGGCAGTCAAATATATTTACATTTTTAAAGTGTAGGTAGTGCCCTTGTACCCTCCATGTTGGATTCTATTTTCAACACATAAGTGGTGTTAATTTCTTGATTCAGCCACCAGGTGAGCTGGTAGGACGCATATTTCTCGACAAAGGAAAAATATGTAATTTTTCATTCTGTTTAAAACTAGATTTTTTTTCAATCAACAGTATACCTAAATGTGCGATTCAGGACTTGGACTACATGCATGATTTATTAAATATAAATTTTTTTATGAGAAATTTAAAGTTGTACAATTTTAAAATTTATTTTTTATTTAATTATTTAATTGTAATTAAAGTGTGATGGTACTTTAAACAGTACTTTTTTGATATGTTTATTTTTTTCCGTACCTTTTAAATTTTGATTACATTCTGGCAAATTAGGTAAACTTGAAGTAAAACACAATTTTATACACAGGTATTATTTTATTCAATTAATTCATTACAGTCGCTCATACCCTCCAAAAAATTACAACTTTCTTCAATATATGCAACTTTGTTGTAGTTTATAGTGTTTTATGCATTTTGCTATTCACACTTGTGTTGTCCTTGTGCAAAAATATCATGACATTTATTACATTGACACACCGTGCAGGGCAGGTTATGTAGGTAACTACACTTTTGAGGACATGTACCGAAGTCACAAGAGACCTGCCTGCAGTAAACCTGGTACTGAGGTATTGATGAGAAATGCACTTAACCTTTACAGGTCATTCATTGCATGTCTAAGTATGCAATCTTAAAATTTGAGGTATATAATAATTACCTGAATTCGAGACACAAAACAATACTAATATAAAAAAATCGAAAATTTATGAAATAATAATAAAATTAACATGCACCACAATAAGCACCACACACACCACAATCAGCACCACAATCTCTCAATCGTTCGATATTTCCATCAATCTTTAGCAATTATTCCTTCAATATCTCAATCTTCCCATTAATCTTTCTCAAACACCAACACAATAAATTATGCATGTTGCCAAAGTCCCGCACCATGCATGTAGGTAAACTGTTGATTGAAAAAAGATTTATTTTTAAATGTAATGAGAAATTACAGATTTTTCCTTTGTCTATAAATATGAGTGCCACCAGCTCACCTGGTGACTGAATTGAGAAATTTACATAACCTTTGTGTTGAAAATAGAATTCAACATGGAGGGCACCAACAGCACAACCTATACTTCAAACACATAAACAAATGTGGCTGCTGCCTGGTGGCGATATCGATTATTAATTTACTAGTGCCACCTAGGTGTTGAAAACATATGAAATCCAAGTTGATAGCATCTTCCAGCAATGTATAAATGAATGACAAAAGAAAAAACCAATATGGCATCCTCCAGCAATGTTTAAACAAAAGAAAGACGAAAAACTAAGATGGTGGCCTCCAGCGATGTATAAACAAATGATAAACGAAAAAACTAGATGGTGGCCTCCAGAAATGCATAAACAAATGACAGACGAAAAACCAAAATGGCCACATACAATAAAGTAAGTATTGGTGAGGGATGGTGGCAGTGTAATTTATTAAATATATTTTAAATAGATTTTTCATAAACGTATTAATATTTTTTTATAATTGTTTATTTTGTTAATGTTTTGTGTCATGAGGTCAAGGTCAATGGTACCCAGGGTAAAAGGTCAAGGTCACCTGAATCCAAGATGACAGCCAGCCGACCATATATACAGAGCATGAACAGCTCCGAGCCCCCATACCATTTTGCCAAAACATAATATATTATTTTACTAGCGACTGTCATGATTACAGTTAAATTTAATAATTATAATCCCTCAGTCCCAACGATACTCAGATCCTTAGTCGGAACAGTTACTTTGCAACTACGGCTGCGTAAATCGTTATGGTTCCTTTTAACTCTTTCGCAGCTACGTGATCACTACCAGACACATTATTGTATTCTATTTGTTCTTGTAGCCAAACGCTTTCCAGTTACTGATGTAAAAGCTATGGTTGCAAATAATAGTTATACTTCATTATGGGAATGGTAATGTAACAGATAAAAGAGTAAACATATTTTTTAAACTGAAATAAATTATTGAACCAGTTATAAACCAAGGCGAGCGAAAGAAATTTTTATTTAGGCTACATATTTCTTTTATTTCGTGTTTTCGATTTGGTTATTATAAGTTTATGCTAGAGAAACTAAATCTTTTTCATTTAATTTTCTTAAGTACATGCGCATTTGTCTTTTCTTGTAACTCAGGTACATGCTGATTTTAAAGTGCAAAATACAATTAAATGAAGCATAACTTTAGCAGTACCTAATGAGCAATAGTATTACTACTATACNCCAGTTATAAACCAAGGCGAGCGAAAGAAATTTTTATTTAGGCTACATATTTCTTTTATTTCGTGTTTTCGATTTGCTTATTATAAGTTTATGCTAGAGAAACTAAATCTTTTTCATTTAATTTTCTTAAGTACATGCGCATTTGTCTTTTCTTGTAACTCAGGTACATGCTGGTTTTAAAGTGCAAAATACAATTAAATGAAGCATAACTTTAGCAGTACCTAATGAGCAATAGTATTACTACTATACNATTTTAAAGTGCAAAATACAATTAAATGAAGCATAACTTTAGCAGTACCTAATGAGCAATAGTATTACTACTATACTTACAGTTACTTAAAAATAACATGGGTAGTGCTGGAATTGCTATTGGCCAAGTTATTGTTATTATGTAACTGATAATTGGCTTTGCTAACTGTAATATAACAGTTAAAATTTAATGGTTACATTAAGTAATGCTCATCCCTATTAAAGACTTAAGATTAATGGTTTTTTCGTGTTTGAAGATTTTTCTGACATGTTTGTACACGATTTGTGCTGTTTTTCGAGATTTATTATATTTCTGGCTATACAGGTTTACATATAATGCCAGGCGAATTTTCCGCAGAATTAGAGAAAAGTAAAAACAAATAAATGATACGATTGAAGGTATCAGTACAAACCACGAATTTTATGTCGCAATAGAAAACTCTGATTCTTATACTTAGCCTCTCAAAGCAGGTGTGCCTCAGGGATCCACCCGATCACCATTTTTTAATAATATTTACACTTCAGATATGCCCAGTTCTTATGCTAAAGTTCAGATGTATGCTGACGACACAATTATATACACCAGAGACACGTTATTGCTAATGCTTATTTACATACATAATTACAAATGGATGAACTCGGTCAGTGGTACGAGCGCTGGGAAATTAAAATCAATGCGGAAGAATCTCAGGCCTTGCTAATTACTAGGTGAAATAAAGATTTACAAGTAAAGACAATCAAATACGAAAATGTTGAAATTCCTTACAGCAGAACAGCAAAGTATTTAGGTTTAACTAATAATAACCAGTTCNAATCAAATACGAAAATGTTGAAATTCCTTACAGCAGAACAGCAAAGTATTTAGGTTTAACTAATAATAACCAGTTCGGCTGGAACATTCGTATTAATAATATTTTTAATGCAGCAAACGGAAAAATTAGACAACTTTACCCACTGCTTAAAAATCCTAAACTTCCAACTGGATTAAATCTATTAACCTACACTGCCATATTTAGATCTGCAATGATATACAGAATAGAATTCTGGCGAAATTCAGCTAAAATTTTANAATCAAATATGACAATGTTGAAATTCCTTACAGCAGAACAGCAAAGTATTTAGGTTTAACTAATAATAACCAGTTCCGCTGGAACATTCGTATTAATAATATTTTTAATGCAGCAAACGGAAAAATTAGACAACTTTACCCACAGCTTAAAAATCCTAAACTTCCAACTGGATTAAATCTTTTAACCTACACTGCCATATTTAGATCTGCAATGATATACAGAATAGAATTCTGGCGAAATTCAGCTAAAATTTTANATTAACCTACACTGCCATATTTAGATCTGCAATGATATACAGAATAGAATTCTGGCGAAATTCAGCTAAAATTTTAATTAACTATCTTGAAGTAGTTCAAAACAAATATCTTAGAATAATTGGAAACGCAGGTATATTCACTAGAACAGTTGATTTGCATAACGACCTTATAGTACCTTTTATCTCTAGTCTGTAAATAGTATAAAACAAAGTCGCTTATCCGCGTCTGTCTGTGTATTCGCTTAGTACTTCTAAATTACTTGATGGANTATAAAACAAAGTCGCTTATCCGCGTCTGTCTGTGTATTCGCTTAGTACTTCTAAATTACTTGATGGATTTTGATGTGGTTTTCAGCATCATTTAGAGAATTTCTAGAGGAAGGTTTGGTATTTAATGTGAGGATAGTAGAGAAATGTTGAACCGTTTGTAATCAAGTCGTAAAAAAACCGCTTTTAGGGTGCTTACATGGCTTGTGCTGACTAAATCATAAGATATACATCAAATTAATGTACTACAGAATTATAGCTCTCAAAAAGGTCGACAGAAAAGTCTGCATTAGGATATGTTTATCTTTTAAGGATGGCCCATAGTAATCATTTTTGCCTTTCAAAGTATTGCTGTAAAAACTGAATTGTTACCAGGCGAAGCCGGGCCGATTCGCTAGAATGCTTTAAATGAATGTCTTGAAACAATAATTTCTATGACAAACTTGACAGACTAGGAAATTATTCCCCATACATTAAAACACGTAATAAACGTTCGAAAATGCCGCGACTACAGATTTAAAACATAATAAATTTACTTAAACTGGCCTTCAGCCAGTACAAAAACCTCTCTTATTATTAAAACAATAAGCTCACGAGAGAAAATAATTGGAAACTAAACACGTTAATAAGCACTATAACATAATTTTCACCTTTGTCGAGTTTTATCCTTTAAGTTAAAGATAAATTACAGTTTTTTCAATCAAGTTTCTACTTAGAAAATTTGTTAAACGAACGAAATCAGCAGGGCCTGCTCTGATTGGCCGATCTCTCCGCCGGGGTGAGGTCACGATTTCTCCACCCAGNAACGAACGAAATCAGCAGGGCCTGCTCTGATTGGCCGATCTCTCCGCCGGGGTGAGGTCACGATTTCTCCACCCAGAGATGGCAGCACTGAATCCTTTCTTACTTGAAGAACTAGCACAGTTTTTAAAATACAAGTTTGAAATGAAATACCGCCTCATAATTCTTGTATATCAATTAAAATTAACATAAAATGGAATTATTAGTTAAAATTCACTGTTACTTTAAAATCTTTGTCATGAATTATGCTACCACAGTACATTTCCTGCTGAATCAGGACTCGGGTACTACACAGCACCACAGAAAATTTGGCAAAGGTTGATTATAATGATAATTATATAACTAGACTATATTAATAAATATTAGACAACTCATAATCACAAAATCACCANAACGAACGAAATCAGCAGGGCCTGCTCTGATTGGCCGATCTCTCCGCCGGGGTGAGGTCACGATTTCTCCACCCAGCGATGGCAGCACTGAATCCTTTCTTACTTGAAGAACTAGCACAGTTTTTAAAATACAAGTTTGAAATGAATTACCGCCTCATAATTCTTGTATATCAATTAAAATTAACATAAAATGGAATTATTAGTTAAAATTCACTGTTACTTTAAAATCTTTGTCATGTATTATGCTACCACAGTACATTTCCTGCTGTATCAGGACTCGGGTACTACACAGCACCACAGAAAATTTGGCAATGGTTGATTATAATGATAATTATATAACTAGACTATATTAATAAATATTAGACAACTCATAATCACAAAATCACCANTGGTTGATTATAATGATAATTATATAACTAGACTATATTAATAAATATTAGACAACTCATAATCACAAAATCACCATCATCTCATTTCACTGTAGGTTATGCCTTACCCAGACCTATCGCGAGTAAAATCACGGGTTATTGAAGTTTAGAGTTCGCTTATATACAAAAAAAGTTTGTAGGGTGTCTAATAAATTCTCGCCCAGTGTATAACTTACCCTGTTTCTTCAAAATTACGTAATAAAATGGACATTACTAGGTAGCAGCATCACTGCTACCTCCTCCCACGACCTCTGTGCTGGCAGAGGCGGTGTTGGGTAAAAGATAATGGGAACCAGGGCTTGCTGGGGGGACTTGGCAAGTCTTAAAAACAGCTGCGAGCCTAGGTAATGTTTACATTTTTTTTGTTTGTCGTATAATTGACCTAGTCAGGGTTGTGGGGGGAGGGTTGCCTTCTCGTTACCCGCCGCAATCAAATGAAATACAACTGTGAGGAAAGGAGCCCCCCTAGAGGCTTGTACTACCTCCGCGCTGAGGAGCTTGCTCCGCTCCAGTGATGACGAATGGCGGAGGTATACAGTTCTTTTGGATCTGCCGTCGGTGACGATTCGGATTTTTGGACTTTGGCGTCGGGGTTTCGGCGTCACTTTGTGTGTGTGCCGATTGCCATTTTGGCGAGTTTAATGGACTTTCGATTTATGACTTTATCGAGTTTTGTAGATTTTGCTTACATGTTTACCTACGTTTTTCATAGTTTTCAACGTTTGTTGTATTCGAAATTTGAATTTATGTACTGGTTAAACCAACTAAGGCCACGTGCCTTAGCACAACTTATTAGGGGTGTCCACTTTGAAAATACATCAATGTTTTTATTCGATGCAATGTATCGAAACTGCGCATCGATGTTTTGCGATGCATCGGATAGAAACATCGATGTTTTCTCAACATCGAGTATTTTTTGGGACATTCGTTTACAAAGCCTGACACTCCATAAAAACAAACAAAGGACAATTTTGAAGTATCTACTACTCTTACAACAGCACTGTCGTATCCACACGACTTCTGTGTGTGTGTTCAAGGATGTTGAAGCTATTTAACAAAGAAAAAACATTTGTTGATCCAGCTTTTGTTTATTGAAAAAAAGGGCAATGCGTATGAATATTTGTTATAATTACAAAAATGTGAAAAACCTACTAGACTCTTACAGGACCACAAAGGATTGCGTGATATAATAAAATAAATTTGCCCAAAAAAAAAAAGGTTTAAGACCATTGTTAAACATTAAGAACATTGTTAAAGCTGCATAAATTACTTAGCACCCGTTTTAAAGTATAACGAACAATAAGTAACACAATTGTTTATCAATTTATTTTACATTTAATATAAAAAAGCCTTTGATAGGGAAGAGGCCTATACCCAGCAGTGGGCAGATACGGGCTGAATATGATGATGATTACAAAAATACAAACAAATTGAAAATGATCCGGTGTTTAAAGGTATCATTAGTAAGTAAGTCTATTTCCAATGTTCCTTTGGTAGACTTTGCAAGAATAAGAGTTTATTTAACCGTTTCCCTTTAAGTCTATTACGCTGTTGATTCACAATTTGTGCCGCCTTGGAAAACAAACGTTCAGATGGTACTGAAGTACCCACCATGGTCAAATATTTGTAGGCAATGGGATAGAGTTTTGGAAGTTGTATTTTTAGATCATTCCAAATTTCTAATGGGTTTTCATTGAGTCGACCTATTGGGCTGCGCAAGTAGATTGATAGTTCATCAGAAATGGAATCATCTGACTGCGCCGTTTTCCAGCTTTTCTTGAGTAATTTATGGTGATCGTCCCACAATGAAAAATTATCTTCTGGTTTGTCAGAATGATCTGAAGAGTCTGATTCCACGGCCTCATTTTGTACTGTTATTTTCATCAAATCTTTGACTCTTGCCACAGCTGAAGACCAAGCAATTGGGTTCGTGAAATGCATTTTCTTGAACCTCGGATCCAATAATGTGGCTATAGCGAGGGGAGTCACTCTCTCTATAACACCCATTCTCTTGTCAATCTCTTTAAGGACCAGAGATTGGACTTCTTTGGCAAGAGGATCATCGAATTTCAGAGGTTTGACTTTCAAAAGAAGACAATTGATCAGTGGTATTACCTTGCTACTAGTGCAGTACTTATCCCCTGATACTTCCTTGGTTGCCGCTTCGATCGGTCGCAGAACTTGTAAAACCGAAGAAAGAATAGATAATTCTAACGCAGTAAGCATCGGTGGTGCATTTTTATGACCAATGATTATATTATTGACGATAGTGCGAAGCTCCAACAGTCTTTCGATCATATAATATGTACTATTCCATCTGGTCGGGACCTCTTGTATTAATTTTGTTTCGTTCTGGGTTGCTTTACGTAATTCGTTACTGGCTATGTTACTCTGTTTGAACCATGTTACTATATCTTTTACTTTATTTATCAATTTTCGCAGCTCTGTACACTGTTGCATAGAATTTTGTGCTACCAAATTCAAGGTGTGTGCAAAACATGGTATGTGCTTTTTTCCAAAAGCCAAATCGACGGCCTTTACCATGTTGGCTGCATTGTCTGTTACTACAGCCGAAACTTTATCTCCGTTGACGCCCCACTCAGTACAAGTATTCAGCAGCATTTCAGCGATGTGTTCTGAAGTATGACGTTCATTTGACTGGTACACTCCAAGATTAATCGAAAATAGTTCATTTCCGACACCGAAGTGTGCTGTTATTCCTAAAAAACTTCTCATGCTCATTGTTTCAGACCACATGTCGGTAGTAAGTGTAAGGTTTTCAATATTTGACAACTTTTCTTTGAAGACTGTAGATAATGCTGCGTATTTATCATCAACCCATCGAGTCAAAGTCGTCTTATTGGGAAGTTTATAATGCGGTGCAATGACTTTAATCAAATTGCGAAAGCCTTCATTTTCAACAATTGTAAATGGTTGATTGTCTTTACATATCGTATAAATTAATGCATTATTTATTCTACAAGTTTTATCGCCACTCGCCGAAAATGCATGAATTTCTTCAAAACTTGACACAATAGACTTTTGACGTTTTGGAGCTGGAGGAGCAGGAATATATTCACTGTCTTTTGAAGTGTCCGTTTTTGTATCAGTATTTTTAGTCAATTCTTTTACATCAGCAGAGCTTGTTGATGGTACCGAATCAGCAACTTTATGGACATATTGTGTAAGTTTATTTATTGTATTGCTGGCGGTAGTGGAATTTTTCGAATATTCATTATGAAACTCCTGAGGAGCTGCCTTATGTACATTTTTTATATGACCAATTAAGTTGGTTGTATTGCCACAAGATTTTATAACTTTTTGACAAAGTTTGCATTTTGCCGAGTTACTATCTCCATCAATTTTATTGTAAAACTTCCATACACCACTCTTCTTGGAAGGTGCCATCGTATAGAGTAATCAACCTAAAAAAAAAACATTACTTAAAAAAAAATACTAAAATCGATAAATTCATCAATCGACAACATCACATCACTAATGATTGCAAATAATGACTAGATTATTATATTAGATTATTTAATGATTGATTGAGAGTGAGTGACAACTGACAACGGTGGCAATAATTCATGACAAGTTACAATCACAGAATGACTAATAATTAGCTCATAAATAGAAGAGATTTTAGTGGTTGGCTACCTATCACATTATCTAATTGACACATTTGTTATGGACAAAAACTTTTAGACCAGAAATTGGCTAAAAGTAGATACCTAACTATACGTTTAAATGACGCAATCAAAGAACTTATCAATAATGGATGCAAACATAAATATAACCTATAAGATATATAAAACCGATGTTTTTACTTACCGAAATATGCGGTAATACGGTGAAATTAACTATTTATAACAAAGAATCACAGGGAATTCAACAAAGAAAAAGTATGTTTGGTTATAGGGCAAACAAATGGCTACCTTCAAAGGTCACCAAGACAAAAGAACGATCAACGATATTCAACAACAAACCACCAACAAACGTTTTTTTTCTCTCTAGCACAGTGTTGCCAAGCTGCTAATGTCAATTTCAAACAATTTCTAGATTTAGCGGCACACTAGCGCCACCAAAAAGTTTAATTTTATAAATTTTTATAACTTCTCATTCAGAGTAACCAAAAAAATAATAGGTATACCTTTTTACCATTTCCTGGTTATCAATTATCATTTATTCGATGTTTTTAGATAATACATCGATGCATCGAGTATATCAATAACTTCCAAAACATCGGATCGATTCGATGCATCGAATTGTAAACATCGATGTTTTCGATGCATCGATGTATATCGAATNCAGAGTAACCGAAACAATAATAGGTATACCTTTTTACCATTTGCTGGTTATCAATTATCATTTATTCGATGTTTTTTGAAAATACATCGATGCATCGAGTATATCAATAACTTCCAAAACATCGGTNCATCGAGTATATCAATAACTTCCAAAACATCGGATCGATTCGATGCATCGAATTGTAAACATCGATGTTTTCGATGCATCGATGTATATCGAATATCCCTACAACTTATGTAAAGTTGTGCAGTTGAAGATGGAAGGTATACCTGTAGTCTTGTGAATAATGTTTACGTGTGACGCGTGTAAACCGAATGGGTTCAAATAGTTCGAAATTTGTGAAAAATATACTTCCACACTTGAATAGTTCTAATGATCGCAACGGCACAGACATTTATGGCAATGCGGTAAAATTAAGAAGCCCCTGCATTGTAATGTCAAGAAAGGGGTATGATTATGTTTTATACGAGATCAATATTAGGAAAAACTGAAAGCATTATTTGAGTGTGTTGTAGATAAAAACGAAATTTGGAAATTTATGTTTGGTGTTTACAGAAGTGACTTATTTTATAAAGAATGACTACCCTTCGCCAAAATTGGTTGGAAGGATTGGAATTGAAAAATATTTTGGTGTTTACAAAACAAGACACATCCTGTACCATATACTGCACTTCGTGTTGTGATTGAATTAATTAAAAAGAACATTATACGGGACCCTTTAGATACATTTACTAATATTATAAATAATTCTTTTTAATGGCGTTTATAGATACCTCACGATACTGGTAAATAACTCGTTGAAGATGCATTTCTAACTCATGTAACATGACACTTTTACCTTCTATCGTAATGAGTGAACTACACAAACACTAGTATTTATGCACAATAATTAGATTTAATTCTTCACACCGAAATAATTACAAAGAAACATTCGTACTAGCACCCTCCATTCGTAAATCACAAACTTTGTGTGGTCAAATTCACAATGAACACTAAATTCCTCACTGTGTCAGTTTGAGAATATTGCAACTGTAATTAAGTAATTAAACTTGAAGAGGATATTTTATTTTGTTTCCTCAACCATAGTATTTCCATAAATTATAAGTTTTTTGTTGTCAGACACACTTAAAATACGAATTTTTCTGCAACCTTAATTTCAGAAGTCATATTTTCTTTGAGGGCAATATTTAAAGTAATAATTATTGTTTTTTAATGTAAACGCTAAGTAGACTAAAGGTAACGGAACCGATTGTGTGTCGTTTAAGGGACGCTTCACACATTATTAGTTTTTATATGCCAACAGAGGAGTTGCATACAAGTAATGTTTATATGGGATGAAACACCAATACTTTCCCTTTATTTTGAACTGTAGACAAACAACTTAGCTTAATTAAGGAATTTTTTTAAAACAATTTTTGAAAATAAACCTTGAGGTACCTAAACCTAATCGGAGGAAATGCGCATGTACTGAATGATGATCATGAGTGTATCCTTTACAGATCACATTGCAAGTATCCATTTTTACTTCAATATGCTTATCAAATGTGTATGAATGAACATTAGTTTCCAGATAAACCTATTCTAGGGTAAATATGAACACAAATTGTACATTAAGCCAAGATAAAAAAAACCTTTATTAACATAATACAAAACTATGTATAATCCGTTCACTGTAATTTCTAACTGTTCTGAAGCCCTGTTCAAGTTATAATTTCAAGCTATTCCTCCGCTTCATGCATACAAAGCTTAACTATGTCTGGAATATTACATTAAAGTGATAATGCACCACATTCGCTTGCATTCATTTCAGTATCCTTTTGCATGAGAACTACGTATTTTTTTTATTAGGTACTATTATCATCACACCTACTTTCTTCCCATTTTTATATTTGTTATAAATTAAATATTATAATTTGTAGACATATTAAAGATAAATCTTCAATTCAGCCAAAAATAATATGCTTTTATGTTATAAATAAAAAACCTGTGATTAATGACATATTTAGGAAACAACCAAACATGTTGTACATAATTTTTTAGAAGTTTGATAGAAAGTGTAAGGGAACCACGAATAGACTATACATATCTTACAGAATATGTTGGAAACAGAATAGTGACCAACTAAATTAACTTATATTAATCAGTGTGAAGAAGCATTAAAATGTAATGAATGTAACATACATTTACATTCACAGAATGAATTGAACCAGAGAAAATATACAAACAAGGGATTTTTGATTAACTTGTAGTTTTAGTTACTTAATCATTGAGAATTGTCATTATAATAATTACAAAAAATGAATTAACTTAATATTAAGACACTTATTGCAATACACTGGTGAATCACTAAACTTACTCTGCTTTCAATGACAATCAGAAACATTATTTCAAACATACTTTGCAATAAATAAAAATAAATTTTTTTCATTATACAAATTTAACGTAACTTGAAAAAAAAAAAAAAAACAACTTCACTTTACAACTTGTTATAATGCTACTACCTACTTTTATTGGTTACCCTATTGACACATTATCTCAGTACAAGATTTGCTCTTAGTGGATGGTATCAATTCTCTGTACCTATAGATGATTATTACTCTCACACACATCGTTCAGATATCTGTGAGCAGCTAGGTGCCAATGGGGTGGCACACCATAAAGGAAACATCAGACTGTCCCCTTCACATTGACGTGTTGAATGTGAGTTCGCTACCTCCTCACCACCTCAAACCAAGAGTTACGAACGCCATCCAAACCGTAACACCGGACATGCTGAGAAGAGTGTGGAAGAGTTTAATTATGGTGTATTTGTCGTTTAGGCCGCTCGTGGTGGTCACATTGAACATTTATGAATGTATGGTAAACAAACCTTACGGTTCCACGGTTCATTTGATTGGTCAGTCAAGGTTGTTTGGTTTTGATATTATAAACCTTCAAATTTGGGGTATTCTTTTATACTCAGCCTGTATTTTAAAAAGCAAAATTGGTGTCTAATACTGTAGGATTAAATGTTGTAGAATAATCTACAGAAAGTATGAAACCGGCCCAAATTATCTTTTAACGACACTTGATGTTTGAAATGTTTCAAAATGTGTACCTATTGAATTTGCACTAAGCAGTTAGTATTAGCTCAAANTTTTTTTTTTTTTTTTTTTTGGAGAAACAAGATTTGCTTTTTACAGTCATGAATAGTCTGACACTTCGCTCGACAAAGAGAATTTATATAGAATTTTTGAATGAACTGGCAGATTATGACAGATCGAAAAATTCATCTTTATTCTACAGTCCTTACAATTTTGTCTACTGACACTCAGAAAGACATAATATTTCCATGGTCTGATTTAATGATAAGCAAAATTAAGTAAGAGAAATATCACAAACCTCTTTTGATATACTCATTGTAATTAAGCCAGCAGACATTACAGTTAAACCATAGTTGTCTGTTGACGCGTGGCGTGGACATGGGATAGGCATTGTGCTGTTTCCACACCCTGCTATAGTTATCCAGGGTAGGCAGCCAGGGCAGGCAGCTGACAACGAAACTTCCGGGGAAACACCCTCGGGACAGTCCCGACGTGTAAGGACACGTGGGGAAGAACCGAAGCCGAATGAAAGAGGGTAAGTCCCGAGAAATAGCTGATTGATAAGCCCTCTACGAGGGACACCGGGGTGCCCCCGACGAGAATTAGTGCAGACCCAGCTTCGTAGGAATCCCCACCACAGTAACCGCACCCTCCCTCCACCCTCGTCGGGACGCACAAGCTGCTGACGAGACGCAAAATCATGCACAAAAACGTGCGAGCTACACATGGGATTTCCCGATTTCTCTCTCTAGAAACTGCTGACAGCTAACTTGAATATAGTGGGACAGGAGTTAAATTCACGAGGCAGCCAAGGCGGAGGGCAGTTGTTCAGTCACAGTTATTCAGGGCAGTTGTTCAGAGTCAATTGAATCCGCGCCGTCGGGAGACGCTGGACCAGGGGGAGTTGAATCCCAGCCGCCGGACCAGAGCGTGAGTGAGAATCAGTCAGGCAGTCTTATCGCACGCAGTGAAGCGGCAGTGGAGGCTGGGTTTCGGATCCTGGCCGAGTCAATTGTTGCCAGCCGAGATGGGAGTTGTTCAGCGGCACAGCCATGAGAAGAGTTAGGTGTTCAGCTGAGACGGGAGGCAAAGGAGACACGGGAGTAGGCAGTCGTGTGACGAGAACAGTGCCGTGAACTTATGAGTAAATTCCCGGAAACGAGTGGCAGCCCCATACAGAGAGGCGCCATTCCCCGAGAAGACGTAGTCTTCCGCCGGATGGTGACGAGGCAAGCAGTCAGTCAGTAAGTCAATTGTGACGTCACCGGGGAGAGAACCCAGGAACAGTCGAAACTTAATGTGTAAATTTTCGAGACAAACCAAGTAGAATAGCCGAGAACTTTTGAGTTCATGTCCGAAATAGTAATGGTAGGTGCCGAGGTGGGGAAGTCAAAAACGAGAACCAGATCAAAGGGCAGACGTCGACGCCGGAGAGGAGACGTGAGGTCTTAGACGGGAATCGCCAGCCGAGGTCGCAGAGAAAGCACAAGTCCCGGGAAACCAATCCCGGACTTCTGAGAGAGTCAGTCAATGCCAAAGGAAGAAGCCAGCTGAGTACAGCCCGCCAAGGAGAGCCAGTCCGAGGGCCTGAAAAAGGGCCACCCCACTCACCAGGCCTCAACTACCAACGGAGACAACTCACCAAAAGCCGCAGTTGCAGATAAGTAGAAACGTCTCGATTCAAACAACCTTCCCCGACGCATAGCATTCCGCCCACCAGCCCTTCAGGCCNAGTAGAAACGTCTCGATTCAAACAACCTTCCCCGACGCATAGCATTCCGCCCACCAGCCCTTCAGGCCTACGACTTAGAGGGGGGGGCTCAGTCTCGCCAGTGTGTGTAAATACCTATGTTACCTTCAGACAAATAAAAGACTGCTGTGTCAACTAACGGAGAAAACGAGTATTTGTTTACCCCTAACGCAATAACCACAGGTGCCCTTAGTCTGCACCAAAGTATAGTAACTAAGTATCCCTACTAGCCATCATCCTGTATACCTCAGGTGGCCTAGTAGCGACACTGTAGTATTGAGCTACGCCTTGAGAGATAAAGAATTTTGAGGAAAGGTTTATGATGTTTATTAATATAAGTAGTGAATGAATGGCCATAGGACTTTGTCAACATTTTAGAATACTTTTGACTGTTTAAAGAAGTTATTAACTCATATTTACGAAGGAGCTGCGGTGATGGCCAGAGAAAATGCTGGATTGCAAACGAAAATACCAGTGGTTTATTCTCAAGCTGTTTTGTTTATTGTTATGCTCACAAGTAAAATTTAGTTCTTGCTCAGACTGAGTTCCATAAAACAGAGCAAAATGTTTTTGCGTAGATTCTCCCACATACGAGGAAAGAAAGAGAGTGTACAGGACACTTTTTTGAAATAAAAGTCACACTAACTTTTAATTTACCACATAGATTTGCTGGAATTACAAAACTGAAAGTTTTGAGCCTATTGGCTAGTAAATGTTTTCGACAATATACCTATAGTTTTCCATAAGACACTTTTTTTTTACCTCTTAAGGAGAGATACGGAAATTTTTTGACTTTTCACGTTTTAAGAAGTGATCTGCATATCATGTTCACAGACAGTGACACACATAAAAAATGGTGTATCTGAGTTTCATTGTTATTTAAAAATATCAAGATCAAGTGACGTATTTCCAGAAACATATAAACTTACAAAGCTCATATGGTTAGTTCCATCTAAGAGTGCTTCAACCAAAAGGTCGTTTATCACTTTAAAGCAAATAAAATAATTTATGCAGAACAGTTAGTGGCAGGATAAATTGTCAGCTCTTGCCATTCTGAGTATAGAAAAAGATTATTGCAGAAAATATGTCGCAGACCATTCTTTTANGATAAATTGTCAGCTCTTGCCATTCTGAGTATAGAAAAAGATTATTGCAGAAAATATGTCGCAGACCATTCTTTTATGATGAAATGATTGACATTTTTGCAATGAAAAACAGGAGACTGGCTGGCATATAAAAATTAAGGTAATTGTTACGTTATATACTACAGATTCCTGATATAATCAAGGATTGCAGAGACCATGTGAAGTGAGTCAGCATAGTGCACACCACTTATAATTGAGCTTCCATTTAGTGGCAAAATGCACAGCCCTGAAGAGTTGTCTACCGCTCANTATAGTGCACACCACTTATAATTGAGCTTCCATTTAGTGGCAAAATGCACAGCCCTGAAGAGTTGTCTACCGCTCAGATTAAGAAACGGGCATCAGTGTATTTTGTTTTGAGCATGACTTCCAAAACTGCATGTCGAAATACACAGACAGATAGGATGAAATATAGTCATCTTTGTATGTAATAGTCAAAAAAGAAATTAATTATTAAAACAGATTAACAATATATTTAATGTTTAATTAAAGTTGTTCATATGGCAGGTGATTTTCTGATTACGTTGGACACCATAAAATATCACAAATTTGGTGCTTGGTTGGAAGTGTTGCCAATATTTATTACAGCAATTGCATTGTTTGCATTTTTTTTTTAAACACTTTTACGAATTAAAATTTATTGTCGTAGGTGTGGCCCACAGGGAGTCGTCATGCATATTCTAAACCTTATGACATGCCCGAAATAAACTGGCTGACCAAAACACATGTCCGGTGTCTTGAAAAACTTTCCTTGGTAAAATTACTGCTTCTCCGATTCTTATTTATCGTCATTGACTAAAGGAGAATTTTTCTGGGGGGGGGGATACAGGATCTGTCGCTTCCCCTACCAATGTCACGCTTCGCCACTGAACACCACGTTTTAAAACACATTCCGTCATGTCGTGGCATGGAGTTGTATAAATTCCTAATGGTGCTTTGCGATAATCCATCCTATGAAGCTTGAATATTTGCTTGCAGATTTTGTGGTGGGGTGGAATTGTGGTAGAGCAGCCAATAGCATCCCACACATTTTCAATTGGGGATAGGTCTGATGATCTGGCTGGCCATAACAGAATATCCACAGCTTGAAGGCCAGCTCATGAGATTGCAGCAGTATGAGGATGAGCATTTACCTGTTGGAATAGGGCACTGGCAGGGACATTCACAAACAGCAGGTCTGTCATTTGCAAGACCTCATGAAATACCAATGGGTTTTAAAATGTTTGTGATGAATAGTTAGAAATCGCACCCCAGACCATGACATCAGATCATCTGGACGTGTGATGTATGGCAACAAACCATTCATCTTGGCGCTGCCCATGTTGCTTCTACACACAGATACATTGGTCATCGCCACTAATACAAAAGCAGGACTGATCACTGAAGATTACCCCTGCCATCCTGCAAGGATCCATGGCAATCTGTCACAACACCATGCAGTCTGTGGCAATATTTATGTGTAGTCATTGTAATGGTCTTTGTCCATGTAGTTGTGCAGGGTGGGCATCACTTCTTGCTGAATGTCCACAATTATCATGGTTGGGGGCACTCTGCACATGTTGTACAATCTGTCTGTTCTTTCTTGGTGTGTTTTATGGCTGTCTCCCAGATCCTGTGTGTTGTGTGTGCCTTACTCTATCCATTGGCGCAAACAGTATGTTACAGTGATGTCCGCACTATCGGTATTGCTTGCTATATGGCAAAATGGCCATCCTACTTCCTGCAGCCCTCTAGAACGCTTCCAACTGTTTGAAGTTCTTTCAAACTTATCTTTGAGGCATACTACACTTTGAAGGAGTGCTACTGACAAAACAGCACGAGTCACAATGGAAAACATGTACTCTGGAACATTCTTGTTTAGTTCATCAAGTACAGTGATATGCTTGCCCTTGCTGACATCGCTTGCATGGCTGAGCATAAAAAGTGAATTATCTGCATGTCTCATCGTCAAACCTATCCACCACATTTCATTCCTGTAGGTTGCTTCCTTGTGGGTGCTGTTGAAATATTGAAAGATATATAATTTTGACATTTGGATAAGTTTTGATAACTAAACATTGTAAAATCGATTATATCTAGTTACCTCCTTGTTTTGTATCCTCTGTGCTATGGCCAGTTTTAAACAATGTAAAAATGTGTGTTGGGTGTGTCTCTTTGACTAAAAACTATTAAGTTTAACAAAACTAATTACCTTGTTTATCTTTATAAAATAGGCTCCTTCATCAGGTTATGGGCCCAGGCAAGTGCTCTAATAATATAAACAAGTGTTTATAAAGGTAAAAGACGTTAATTAAGTGAAATTGAGTACCGAATGATAAAGTAAAAAACGTGTGTCACAGTTTCCAAGGATTACGCCGATTTGTCTGCTTACAAGTAAAACCAGGTAAGATGGGCAGCCGTAATAACGACGAATTCAGTAACATAGAGATATTGGAGGGACCCGAAAATTTTGCTTCTTGGCGTTTTGAGCTGAAAATTTTGTTGAATGCAGCTGAAGCCCTTGATGCAATTTCGTATACAGCTCAGCCCAAAGAGAATAGTGATAAAAAGAAGGATGCCAAAGCTCAAAAGGCCATAATAATGTCGATCAGTAAAAAGAACAAACAACTGATTATGTCTTGTAAATATGCTGCAGAAATGTACAACAAACTGGTAAGCATCTATGAGGGAGATAATGGTATGTTAAAGGATAGCCTACTAGCACAGTATTTTGGTTTCCAGATCAAAGATGTGGCGAGGGGTATTGCTGAGTTGGAAAGCATTGTTACTCAGCTGGGTGACCTCGGTCATCAAATCAAGGATGAGGAACTAACACAGAGAATTATTTCTGCTTTGCCACAGACATTCAGCAACTTTGTCATTTCGTGGGACTCCGCCCCCAAAGCCGAGAGAACCTCGGCCAACTTGATAGCAAGGTTGTTGAAAGCAGAAGGAAAAATTGGCACAGTAAAACCAACCAATGATGTTGTGGCGTTCAAGGCCGCCCGTGATCAAAAACGTGACGTAGTCTGCTACAACTGTAAAATGACAGGTCACTACGCTAGAAATTGTCCTCAAGACGAGGGGGAACGTTGTAAATATTGCAAAAAAAATAACCATGCCTCCAACGACTGCTATTTCCGTCCAAATAACAAAGAAAGTAACAACTACGGGTTCAAGCTCACACATGGTACTGACAAGAAGAAACAAAAAAAAACTGGTAAAAAGGTGGCTTTTTTGGTTCATGAAGATGATACCACCAAAACCAGTCATACATGGACAGTTGACTCCGGAAGCTCCAGTCACATGTGCAATAATGATGACTACCTGACCAATGTCGTAAAAATAAATTGTGAGATAAGTACTGCCAAGGATGGAATCAAGATGGTCGCCATCAAAAAGGGTGACATCAGCTTTGAAAACTGTATTTTGAGAGATGTTCTCTATGTTCCCGAACTTTCTACCAACCTTCTTTCAGTGAATAGAATTATTGAATCAGGTGGACTAGTCAATTTTAAAAAGAACAAAGTAGTGATACTAAAGGATAATTTCGAGGTGCACGGATACAAAAACAAGACCAACCTTTTTGAAATAAAACTCATCCACGACAAAGAAAATTCTGCGTTTCTTGCAAAATACGATGAGGAGCGCGCTGTAGAGTGGCACCGTAAGCTTGCACATCTGGGTTTCGCGAACATTACAAAATTGAAGGAAATTAGTGAGGGAATGGAAACACTGAAAATGCCGGATAAGAAGAGAGTATGTGAAGTTTGCTCAAACTCAAAGCAAACCCGTCTTCCATTCAAAAATGCTCGTAAAACCGCTAAGAGACCACTTGAAATTCTTCATTTTGATCTATGTGGGCCAATAGAAGAAACATGGGACAACAAGTCATATTTCCTTGCTGTTCTTGATGATTACACTCATTATTCTGTTGTTGCTCTACTGGAACACAAGTCAGAACTTGATCAAGAACTAAAAAGCATCGTAGCTGAGTTTGAAACAAAATGGAACTCAAAAGTCCACATGCTGCGCTGTGACAACGCGGGAGAAAATTCGTCAAGTGATTTAAAGGAATGGGCAAAGAAAAAAGGAATAAAATTTGACTATTCCCCACCGTACGTTCCAGAACTGAATGGAAAAAGTGAACGCCTAATGAGAAGCCTGATGGAAAAAGTGCGCGCGCTAATTTTTGACTCAGGTCTCCGTAATGAATTTTGGGGCGAAGCTCTCTACGTAAGTACGTATCTCTTGAACCGCAGCCCGACTGTAGCACTATCTAACAAGACTCCACACGAAATGTGGAATGGTGTGCAACCAAACTTAAAAAATCTACAGATTTTCGGATCTCGTGCTTTTGTCCACAAAAAGGGTCACTTGAAGAAACTTGACCAAAGAAGTGATGAGTACATTTTTGTCGGTTACACCACCATGGGCTACCGACTATACGACGAAAAAAATCGTAAAATCATCACATCAAGAGATGTAAAATTCACCGGAGAAAATCATAATATACCCAAAAGAAATTTCCAGTTTGTCTTCTTAAACAACAACAACCAAAAAGAAGATAGTGAAAGTGAAATCAGCTCCGAACACGATTCTAGCAGTGAAATCTATTCGGAAGAAGAAGACAATGACTCAGGCGCTGATGATGAGTCACAATCCAATTACATCCAAGACTCCGAAGATGCTCAAGAACACGATGACTCAAACAATGATCCAGTACAACAATCTTCTGGAATAAGAAGATCTCTACGGAAAGCTCAAGCCCCAACAAAATTAAAAGACTACATTCTGGATTATGATACCGATGACACTATGGATGAGTCAGCTCTACTGTCATACACTGACGCTGTAAATGGCTCTGACAAAAACAAATGGCTTGCTGCGATTCGAGAAGAAAAAGACTCTCTTAAGAAAAATAAAACTTGGAGCATTATTGACAAAACAGGGGTTTTTAAAAAAGGTGTACTAAGCAGTCGGTGGGTATTTCGAGTGAAAGATGATGGCAGGTATAAAGCAAGACTGGTTGTACGGGGATGTCAGCAGCGATTTGGCATCGATTTCAACGAAACCTACAGTGCTGTAGTTGGCAGTGATGCCCTCCGTGTTCTGTTGGCCAATGCAGCCAAACACAACTTGAAAATGAAGACTTTTGATGTGAAGAGTGCCTTTCTTCACGGTTTGATTGAGGAAGACATTTATATGTCTTTGCCAGAAGGCTATGGCAAACATAGCGGCAAAATTTGCAAACTCAACAAAGCTTTATACGGCTTACGCCAAGCCCCAGCTAGTTGGCAAAAACGACTGGTGACTTTTCTTAAGCAACAAGGTCTTGACCCATTAAGAACAGACCACTGCATTTTTGTGAACCAGGATAGATCACTGATCCTGGCGATTCACGTTGATGACGGGCTTTTACTTGGAAAGGATGAAAAGAAAATGAACAAACTGTTAAAAAATCTTGAAAAAGAATTTGAAATAACCACCTTGAACAACCCCACTTCCTATCTTGGTATGGAGTTGGAAAAATCAAATGAAGCCGTCAAAGTCACCCAGAAATCGTTCATAAGAAGTGTTCTAAAAAAGTTCAACATGTCAGAAGCTAAACCGGCACAAACACCCTTGACTGCATACAAACCTGCTGATTTAAAAAAGCCAAACAAACGACCAAATTTCCCGTTTCGCGAAGCAGTGGGAAGCTTGTTGTACCTCTCTACTAAGACCAGACCCGATATAAGTTTCGCCGTGGGATATTGCAGTCGACAAATGGAAAGTCCGGACGAACATGATGTGATCAACCTAAAACGCATCATGCGGTATCTCAAAGGCAGTCTAGACAAGGGAATATCTTATAAATCTGACGGTTCTGAAGACCTGAAGTTGTATTGCGACGCTGATCATGCTGGCGACCCTGCAACTACTAAAAGTACATCTGGTTTCGTGATGTATTACTTCGGCGGACCCATCAGCTGGAGATCAAGAAAGTAACCCACGACAGCAGACAGCAGTACGGAAGCTGAATTCATCGCAGCTGCAGAAAGCTGCAAAGAGGTGATCTACATCAAAGCGTTAATTGAAGAACTCACCCAGAAGCCCATCGAAGTTGAGATGCTGATTGACAACTTAAGTGCCATCAAACTAATCGAAACTGGTGTAATGAATCGCAAAAGAAAACATATAGATGTCAAATATCATTTTTTACATGAAAAATATGTAGACGGTTTGATGAAGTTATCTCACTGTCCCGCTGAAATACAAATCGCACATGTGTTAACTAAACCACTTGGACCTACAAAATTTGTACTTTTTCAAAAGAAATTGATTGACNTGTGTTAACTAAACCACTTGGACCTACAAAATTTGTACTTTTTCAAAAGAAATTGATTGACTAAAACTTGTACAACTGATTTAGATGTAATCAGTGCTTTAAAACAGTGATTTTTGCTGACAGTCTAAGGACTTATCTTCATTTACAAATGTTGTTTATAATAGTTTTCTAATATTGAAGTAATGAGAAATGTAATTATGTTAAATGCAAAAATTACGGGGGTGTGTTGAAATATTGAAAGATATATAATTTTGACATTTGGATAAGTTTTGATAACTAAACATTGTAAAATCGATTATATCTAGTTACCTCCTTGTTTTGTATCCTCTGTGCTATGGCCAGTTTTAAAACAATGTAAAAATGTGTGTTGGGTGTGTCTCTTTGACTAAAAACTATTAAGATTAACAAAACTAATTACCTTGTTTATCTTTATAAAATAGGCTCCTTCATCAGGTGCAACAATTTTTTTTTTAATAATAAGTGTAGCTGGGATTCAAAACTGAAACCTTGTGTTATAAAGATGGTGCATTAACATCAACCATAGCAGTGTTTATGTTTAATCAAAAAAAGTAGTAAGTGTTTTTCGCATCTTTTATAATTGTGTATGTTAGTTATGATTTGTCTTCCACCTAGATGCTAAAAATTTGAACATAAAATTAATAATATTTGTGGGTACAATCCTAGTCACATTTATCAAATGACTGATTTGATACAAAAGTGTAATCTAGCTTCACTTTATTATAATACTTTTTTTCACTATATTTAGAATGTAAGATCATATCAGTTGGAAAGGTTCTCGAAACTGACCAGTGGCTTAAGTAAGATGCTGGTTGAGTGATAATGTGAAATTGTGATTGTACCTGTATCATCTGCTGATGTATACAGGCCACATGTGTATTTATGCAGTACTGCAATCACAAGGGACAACGACATTCAATGATCTATAACTTTTCAGATATGAATTCTGAAAGTTAGAGAGATAGAGAAAGATGCTAGATCATGCGGTTGGCCACGCGCGTGACCAGTATGTGGTCTGTGCTCAGTAGTAATATTATATATATGACTACTATTGTTCCAGAAGAGGGAGTCTTAACATATGAGGAGAAATGTGACTAGTACTTGATGGGTGTGTAGCCTGTAATAAATAACTTAAATCTAACTTCTTGTCATGTCTATCAAGACATGGCCTCTGACCCCACACTCTACCAACTTGAGGTGACATAGCTGCTGACAGCTTGGACTAACCTGCTCACCATCAGTTACACCCAGAATTGGTGAATTGCTGTGGTGGCACAACAATAGGAAGAATGTTAATGACATTAGGTTTTTTTTCCAAACTGTATTTTTGTGATTAGTGAAATTTTGTAAGAAAAGTGCAATTTCTGATAAACAGAATATTGTAAGCTACATGAAAACATTTTAATCATGCATAAAAAATCTTTAAGTATTTGTTGAAAGATCTTTTTATTTTCTTATCTACAAGAAGTAGGACCTATGTTTGTTTTTCTCTTTGAAGTACAGTATAGTGCAGATGTATGTTTGGTAGAATGCCAATAATTACAGGTGGTCCTGAACTCCAATTGCAAACTTTGTGAGATGATTCATTATAGGAAATGAGGTATAAAACAATGTACAACTTATGACCTAACATGTAAAAATTAAGGGGGAGAGAGACCCTTGAAAATTGGAAATTAAAATAATTTTTTTGCCTTATATTAGAAACTACATGAAGTGAAGCAGCAAATTCGTGAACAATGTTAGCCTGATTTGATTTCGGTAATTATTAAGTTTAAGGGCTTTTCTGTAAAAAAAAAAAAAAAAGAACTCCAAAAAGTGGTATATTTTGACTCTACGAATCACGTAGAACACAAATATACTAGGGGCGTAGCTTTAAAATAAGTTCAACATATTTTAAAAAATTAAACATATTTGCGAGATGACTGTTTGTTTACGTTTGTGAACGAAACGCCCTAGAGCAACAAAAGTTCCATTAACGGGTTCTGCACAGCTNTGCATAGCTTACCTTGTTGATATTCAAGACGGCGTAATGTTAAAATAAGTAGAACATATTTAAAGAAATCGCGAAATTTGATGTTTACGTCTATTAACATCTACCGCCATTAGTAATGACGGCGCATTGCATATTCAACGCAATCTAGCGGTTGCATATGTCATCACGGGTCATACATTAGTATGCCAGTGTGTGGCTACAGGTGTGGGTCGTGGCGAGTTAGGTGGTACTCCGTTCGTGATTTAAAACTAAGAAAGCAAGCAAGAATACGTTTCTGCGTTATATTAGCCTATTAACGAGTGCTTCTGTGTATATATTCAGCTGTAAATGAGTTTTCAGTGCGTTATATGCGCGTATGTAATGCTTTGTGGAAGATTGTAATTTCATCGAGTGAGCTGAGGTTGAATTGGCCATTCTCTGAGAGGTATGTACCACCCGCCTACATTGGTGATGAAATTGACATTATTTTGGTGTGTTTTACGGCTCCTTTAAATCCCTAAAATCCTAAATTCGTAGTTTAGTGTAAAACCCAAAAATCCTAACAGGTAGCTTAATGTGCAAATTTAGTTATATTACATGATTCATACAAGGTTTTTCCGGATGTTTTACCCCACAATTTCACATTCTTTCTCAACTAACCTAGGATTATTGGTAGGTAACGCAGAACACGGCTATAGTAGCGTCATTAATATATGACTAATAGTATATTATGTGCCCACCTAACCTAACAGAACCTAACCCCACGATGGTTGAATCACTATTTTACATTTTTAAACTAACCTAGGATTGTAGCGATTTTAACTAACCTAGGATTGTAGTTATTTAAACTAACGTAGGATTATAGGTTTCCCATGTAGTCTGTGATTGTAGGGTGTTGATCGGAGATTTGATTAATATTGTATAATATTATATTACTTTACAACCTTACAATCCTAGGTTAGTTTAAAAACGTAAAATAGTGATTCACCCATCGTGGAGTTAGGTTCTGTTCTGTTAGGTGGGCACATATTAGGAAATCAGTTGTACGTTAATGCCCTTAGTATAATTGTGTTCTACGAGATTAATAGAGGGGAAATATACCACTTTTTGGGGGTTTTTTTTTTTTTTTTTCCAGAAAAGCCCCTAAACTTAATAATTACCTTGATTTCTGCCATACATGAACATTTGACAGTTCATATCATCTGTAGTTAGTAAATGAGGGGATGCAATGTTACTAACCAAAAAAGTATGTTACCTGTGGGTGTTCATTGATTGTTATGATGCAATAATCATTTGCACATTATAGGAATATGCTCAGGTGAATGGTTCTTGAGAAAACATAGTAGTCTCTGAACTTTTGTAAATAAATAATTTTAAATTCCCAATTTTTATAAGCATTCTCCCTTAATAATTATGCTACTTTACAGGTCATATTAGGTTTTATACAGTATTTTCCATAATGAATCATTGAACAATGTTTGTACCCAAACAGGATAATTCTGTATACATGCATAAACAATAAACTATATATCAGTGTAAACATAAGTCTGCCATACAAAAAATATTTTTTGCAAGTTCTCTTATAACAATTATTAAGAAACACTCAGTGGGTATGTAGCATGGTTACTTGATATATCTGTTACTGGTTCTGCTGCACATGGAGCTGGTTTACTTACTTGCTGCTCCTGAACTTTATTACGCGGGCAGCTTTGACAGAACTCTGTAAATAATTGGGATGAGATTATGTAGTTCGTTAGCAGTGCTACTTATATTTTTGATTGACCACTGCCATCAATGTTGCTAGAACAGTTTGTAATTGGGTTGGGTGGGGAAGAGGTTCATGTTAATACGTGTGTCAATGAAATTTCAGACCACATATTCAAAAGGCTGCTGGAAATTGGCTGAAAAAGGTAAAGGCTATGTAGGGTCTATGATAAAAGTTATTAATTTTGATCTTTCTCGTTTTTTCTCATTTTGTTTATATTCACACTAGCCTTTACTGCTATCTTGATCAGCTTTGAAGTTCCCAGCTCTGCGTGGGGGAGATAACTCCTACTTTCCCCTCCCCTTCTTTCTCTCTCAGTCATTCCTTCCCCATCTTTTCTCTCTATCTACTGTCTACTTCTCCTTCCCTTCTCTCACCTTCCCCTCTGCAACTGTACAGCACTGTGCTTGCCTGACTAGCAGCTCAGTGGTCTGCTTCTTGGGCTCACTCTCACCTTCCTCTTCGTCTTGGCATGTAGTCTGCTTCTTCTTTTTATTTTTGTGTATAGTGTGTCTGCTCCCTTTACGGCATGCCTTAATGGGGTGCCTATAAATGTAATTCATGTGTTAGTGTTGAATGTTTTTCAGAGTTATGTTTTGGCACCTGTTTGGCTGTAACTCAGTAAATGAGCATTTTTTTTTCCCCCATTGCACAGGATGTTGGCCTTCAGCTTTCAAATTGTAGCCTTTTTCAGCAACAATAAACTCAACCAAACACTGAGTGGAACACAAAAATCACAATTGTTGGTTCCGAGGCTGNAGCCTTTTTCAGCAACAATAAACTCAACCAAACACTGAGTGGAACACAAAAATCACAATTGTTGGTTCCGAGGCTGGCTGTGTCAAGCCAATTTACTTTAAATACACACTTTTTCATATGGTTAAGACATTTGCCTTGTATTCAC
Organism: Clitarchus hookeri; assembly: GCA_002778355.1. Taxonomy (NCBI): domain Eukaryota; kingdom Metazoa; phylum Arthropoda; class Insecta; order Phasmatodea; family Phasmatidae; genus Clitarchus; species Clitarchus hookeri. The sequence goes on along the minus strand of NQII01001076.1, from coordinate 494,924 downwards.
AATGTTTGAGTCAACCATTCAATTAAAATGTTTAAAAAAATAATATGTAACCTGGAATAGCTTAAAAACAATTGCATAACACATTTTTTGGATAGTTTTTCTGCATGTCTCAGTAGTACTGGTCTGATGACCGTTTTTGACTGGTACCTGTTTGCTCGACCCAGATTTAATTCAACATTATATGAGTTAAGGTAGATATGCAATATTTTGTATAGTTTATAATTTTATGTATTTCTTTTGTTTGCTAAATGCCATTAATGTGTAATCAAATGAAAGTGAATTTCCTTGTTGACCTTTACCCTTTTTTAGCCCTTTCATTTGTTTGTTATATGTGAAACACTAAACCAAATTGAAGTAATTTAAATAATATTTATCATGTTTGATGCGTGCCATATTCAACGTAGAAACTCAGCTGTCACAACGCACGCCATACCCCACCCCCTCCCGCAAGGGCCTCCCAGTAGCCACCTGCCTCAGGACACGTGGCAGCCATTAACACCTACGACAAAGGCAGGCCGGAGCACGGGAAGCAGTTACACGTGTCAAGGTTGTATCACGAGTCCCTCCACCCACCATCCCTAGCAAACCACGTGAAAACATTAATACACGCCACAGAAAGAGCTGACAGGGTTTGTCAGTGGCACCACAGGTAACGCCCATCCCCCTCCAACAACAAGAGTCGTGGCACGTGGAGGAAGTAGCCATTGTTCGGCACCTCCCACCTCCCCATCCTTTAACAAGGGAAGACACGTGTAAGGTTCTAAGGGGGGATGGAAATATTTTAAAAGCCGTCTTGTGAGACAAGGAGGGGGTCGGTCAGTGATATCTCCGCGCCGGGAGAGTGAGTTACCATCGTCACACCGAGAGAGTCAGTTAAACCGCGCACCGAAAGAGGAAGTCAGTCGGCCGGGAGGTCGGACCCTGGCAGAGTCAACCAGAGACAGTGTTATCGGGTCAGTCGGAAGCTGTGATACTCCGCACCGGGAGAGTGAGTTACATTTGTCACACCGAGAGAGTCAGTTACATCACATCAGTCGAGGGAGTTGTCCGTCGGGACGCCGGGGGGTCCAACCCCGGCAGAGTTAGTTACGTCAGTTGAAGTGAGTCAGTCAGATACATGGGTATTGGGACAGTTAACCAGTAACTCTGCGCACCGAGAGTCAGAACGTAGGGACAGTCTACTGGTAATTTCCCGTGCCGCGGGGCGCGAGTCAGTTTGCAGAGACAGTCATTCAGTGATACCCCATCGCGGGAAAGCGACGAGCGGCAGGTGGTGCGACGCTCAGAAGCGCCACACTGGGACGCGCATGGTGTCGGGCATCGGGAGCCGGATCAGCCATCAGTTACAACCCTACGCCGAGAAAGGGAGTCGAGTGGTGAGCTTCAACGAGGTGCGCCACGTCGAGTGGGAGTTGTCCAGTGCAACCCCACGCCGAGAAGGCGGACGCCGGGGTGGGGGCCCGCCAAGGGTCCCTCGCGGGACGAGGGAGTCAGTCAGTCAACACCGAAGGAGGAAGCCAGCTGAGTGCAGCATACCAACGACAGCCAGTCTGAGGGCCTGTATAAGGGCCACCCAACTCACCATACCTCAAGTCCAGAGCAACACCAAACAGCAGAATACTGTTAAGTAACAACGTCGCCACTCAGGGATGTGTCCCCCAAGCCGTCGGAAATGTAGCCAGAACACTGTAATCAGTCCTTCAGGCCCAGAACTCGCAGGGTCAGTAATGTATGAGTTAATTCCCGAAAAAGTGCCTTGAATGTGTGTAAAAATTCCCAGTCAAATAAACCTGTAAAACCAAGACTTGATGACGTTATTCTTATTCACCCTATTAAACATTCAAGGCACCTTATAGTCTGCGCCTGGTAAAGTTAACTCAGATCCTATGAACCACTCTGTATCACACAGGTGGGGAGTAGTGTCAAGTTTTCTTCATATTAGTACTTCTTCATACTACTGTTGAAATACAATTAATTCTAACTTGTTTTTAGTAAATAGGATTTACAAATTTCTGTATTTGTCAGTATTGCCTTGTGAAAAAGAACTTAGTTAACCATAGTTTTTTCAGGGTAAACAGGATTTACCAGGCTTTGTGTTACCATAAAGTGGGGTGAAATTGATTAGCAGAGGTGAGAGTGATCACATGAAAATGTTACGTAAATATTTTCATATATCTTAATATAAATGCTTTCCTGAAATTTATGGCTGCATCTCAGCAATTGTTGCTTAAATTGTTGTTTAATTTCTGTAGTTTGAATAGAAAAGTTGTTTATTAAAAAAAGAACACACACATCTACTTTCGTGTATGTCTTGCTTTGTTGTTACTCAATTATTCTAGCACCCAACCCATAGTGTCACCCTTGTGCCGGTACTGTTTTGATCAAATATTTATTGTTTACGTATTTTGTCCTCCACATGAAGCCTCAAATTCATTTTTTTTTCCTTTATTGCCGAAACTTGTACAATATATCTGGAAATTAAATGATTAGGTAATTGTATAGAACAGGGGTTATTCTGAAAATAAAAGAAATATCACAGAAAGTGGTATATTTCCACTCTAGTAACTACACAGAACACGAATATACTAGGGGCATTAACTTATTACCAATACAAACCACAAATACGATAGTGGGGAGGGCTATGAAGATCAGGGAAATTGTGAGGTAAAATCACTAAAAATACAAAAACACCTCAATTTAACATTTGTCCGCCCAATTTCGTAATATGTGCCCACCTAACTTAACCTAACCCCATGAGTGAATCACTATTTTACGTTTTTAATCTAACCTAGGATTATAGGATGTTAATCTAACCTAGGATTGTAGGGTTTTAATATAACCTACGATTTTATTCTAATCAAGGATTTTAGGGTTTTAAAGTAACAGTAAAACACACCGGAAGTATATGAATTAACTCACCTTGGTAGGCGGTGGTTATAATTCCACTGTCCTCTGACAATTCAACTACAGTCGTGCATGACTTTCACCTTACCTCACTCGACAAAACACCATGATCTACTAAAACGTCCAAGTAACACCCGCCACATAGACGACTGTCACGCACAGAAGCACTCTTACTTGCACCCTCCGTTCTTAAATCACAAGCCTTCGCACGGTTGGATTCCGACGTCACAACTCAGGATGCAAAAACACACACCACTCGCCATGAACCGCACTCTCTCGCATCTAAATTGCAACAAACATACAGTAACGTCTACACATCCACAGCCAAACGTCATGGCGTCCGACGTAAACAAAGTGGCCGAACTCATTGTATATTATCTATTTTTATTTTCGACGTTCTGCTGATTTTATTATTACGCCCTCCTCAGTATTAAAAAGGTAAGCTGTACATAACCTTTTTATGTTACTGTTGTGGGTCTAATGTGTTTCCTTCAGAAAAGCCGCTATTCTGTACAATTACCAAATTATTGTGTGGATATTTACAAGAACTTGTTCCAGTAACATTTGTTACAAAAATTACAGAATTATCTTACTTGAAAAATTTAATGTCCTGATAAATTTTTTTTTTACCCTAGGCTATTTTCAATTCTTTTATTTGTAAAAATAGCAAATATGCTAGAAGAGGCATGCATTTAGGGAAGTTTTATCATCTGTGTATTCAGTAAAATTAAATTGAAAATAATTAATCATTATTCTAAGTTGGTACTTCAAAGAGTGGTATATAGAGACTGCCAAGCTCATTGTTGAGCTCACAGGGCTGGAAATACAATGCGGCTGGGCAAAATTACATGGTCGAGGTATAGTCAACTCAGGGCATGTGATGCCAGAGTTCGGCGCGTGGAGGGGACAGACTTGTCGTGCGTCATTTGCTCTGAGCGATGGGCCGGAGTAACATCGCGAACAACTCCAGACTACCTGTTCAAGTCCCACACTTGCGGTCCGACTGTTCAATGTAATAATAGGTTTATGATGGTCTGTTTGCGGTTTCTTCACACTTTTTGAATTAAACCTTTAAAAAATCACCCCATGTATGACACGATTGGTTGTTTCCGAAATAATGCCATGTATCACAAACGTTTGAAAAAAAATTTTTAACATAAAAATGCCTTATTTTTTGTTTAATCAAACTTTTAATTATATTTTATCTATAAACTATATTATTTGGTTTATAATAAATATGCATAAGTACAGGGAGAATGAGCATTGGTAATGCCTAGTAAGAAGTCATTTTTATGCAAATTATTGTACTAAACTGACTGCACACGAATGCTGTGTGCTGTCCCTTTGATGTCATTTTCTATGCTGGGTTAAGCTGTGTTTGCATGATGTGGAGGAATTCTGGAAGTAGAACTTTAGCAGGGCTTCAGGAAAGTTTGAAGTAACTGTGAATGANATTTGCATGATGTGGAGGAATTCTGGAAGTAGAACTTTAGCAGGGCTTCAGGAAAGTTTGAAGTAACTGTGAATGAAAAACGAGTGCATGAGAACGTGAATGACATTAATAGTGGTTGTGTTGAAATGAATTTACTCATCTTGCATCCAGCCAATTGCATATGGTTGTATTTTAAAATGGTTTTAACAAATGAATGTTCTGTTACTATATTATAACCGATTTAATAGTCTTGTGGCACCAGCATGCACCGAATTCCGGCATTGCAGTTCAAGCTGATCATCAATATTAGCTGTATATTACCATGTAATATTTCAAGTGACTTAAAATCCACCTCTCATCCACGGCACACATGTCCATCATAGTTTTTTTTAGATAGTTCAGGCTTCTGCAGTTGTGGCAATGTAATCTACTCATTTCTGGATGTAATGAACATAGCAGTGAAGGAAAAATGGTCTTAAAACTGTGTATATTTTTATGTAGTTGTACTTGCTATGAACGTACTATTACTTTGAGGGACATAGAAAATCAGGAGAGGTAACAGCAATTTCGTAATCCTATTTTAATCTGTGTATATAGGGCTTAGTTAGTGGTTCACCTGTCAAGGGAACTTCCATTTTAAAGCAGAAGGATTACATATAGTTTTGTAGCAAGTGGGTTTTTTTAGAAGGAAATATAATTATTACAAACCTCAACTCCCTGGTTTAAAGACTTCTGGACTAGATTTCATAGTGGAATGCATGTTTTTCCAAGCCACTGTCATTACTTCATTGGCTGGTTGTCAATGAAATTTTTATTGGTTGTTTGTGATTGGTCACCTTTTTTGTTTCAGATCTGCTATAGGAACATGAGCCTTCTACGGCATGTCAAATAAATTACTGGCCAAATCGCGACAGCAATGCTGATAAATAATAAGTTCAGCTTGTCCCCAAATAAATCTATGAAATTTTCAGGTCATTAGAAATAAGTAATGAAAATGGAAGCCTGATTCATTAACTACTTGAATCCTGCTCCATAGTTTTCATTTACTAATAGAAGCCATTTACTAGCTTGAATTATTGCATGCTGGCATTCAATTAATTGGTAGTATCATTGACTACATTGAAACAACTATGCTTGTTTGATGACAAGTAGTGAGATTCTGATATACTGTAAACATCCCAGCCTTAGCTGTCGGGTGGTTCACCAGCTTCTGCTTTGCTGAGTAAAAAACTGTTTAACGCAAATGTACGCTGCAGAGAGTCTCCACCAAAGTAGGTGTATTTTAACATCTAAAATGATTTTACACAAAAAAAAGGCAAAAGACAATCAGAACAAGCAAAATTTCCATTTCTCTACTCTGCTACACAACAGTCGAATTTCACGAGTTATTATGGTAAAAATATACAAATACTTTTGAAGCGTGTTTCTTTGCAAAAATGAAATTAAACACAATGCATGTGTGCCTAATTCTGCAAGCAGTCCGAAAAAAGATGGCTTGTATTATGTAAAACAAATTCAGTAGGGCCTGCTAGGATTTTACTATGCACAGATTTAATTTTGCAATATAAGCAAATGCATCAGAAAGAAGTTTTCCAAATTGTTGTCTAAAATTTCCTGTCCTGGGCGATTCGTACTTAGACACCGTGCTTACCAGGCAGAGTCCTAAAAGCTATACCAACGGGCTCACGTGCCTTACACACATAAACATCGTTTTCTTTGTTGAGCAGTTTTCAAATTTCATCTTCTGTGATAAAAATATTAATTTTTAACTTCTAGTCATTGGATTATTTATCTTTGAAAGAAATTTCTTTCTCACAGTTATAAGTCAGAAAAAAAACCGTTTTTTGGCTGTGTATTCAAATGCCAAGGCTTAAATTTGGAAAATTGACTAAGCATGTTACATCAAAGTTGGCCCTATAAATATATTAATTTTATACTTTTTTTTTGTTAGTGGGAATAAAAAAATTAAAAATTTTAACAATGCAAACTACACATATTTAGGCCTATACTGAAAATGTACAGCAAACCAAATCTGTATTTAGCTTTTATCTTTCATTGAAAGTAATTTTACGGCTGGAAATGTGTAATTTTGCATACAAATTGCTACATAAATGTTTCCTTATTTAATATAGTCCTCGTCAACCTCAGNACTGGAAATGTGTAATTTTGCATACAAATTGCTACATAAATGTTTCCTTATTTAATATAGTCCTCGTCAACCTCAGGCATGCAAAAAACTAACAGTTGAATAAAAATTTTACTAAAAACAATTGAAAAAAAAATTATAATTAGTTTGATATGAATGAATAAGTTATGTGAGACTATATAAATTTTTTTAATGTAACCTAACAAAATTTCGTATTAACGCATTGTGCCAAACTTAGTGATTGTGAATTTTTCAGTGTATAAGTTCGTCACTAGTGTTAGTACATTTTTGTATTTACATACAAATCCAACATTATGCAAATTTAAAAATAAATATTCTTAATCCTTTTTCTAATTGACAATCGAATTAAATGCAGATGTTTGTATAAATAACATTAAAGTATCTCTGTGAAGATATGAACAGACAGGTTTGTGCTAGCCTATACTCATATGTTAAAATAATGTTTCTATTAAATTTTTTCAACCCAAATTTGTGAAGGTAACTAGTGTAAAATGATACTTTCAGTGTAAAATTACTCATGCTGTCAATGTAAGTAACTCAATTACTTTAACACTTTTTTAGAATACATTTACTCAAGTATGGTCATTTAAAAATTGCACTTGTATTTTCTTGGTAAATTTGCGCCTTGAACTTTCGTTGTTCACAAGTGGCATGATGGTTTTAATACAGTGGGAATAAAAATGCACATATAGGTTATTTAATTTGTGATGGTGTATTTGTACACAAATATTAAAATGCATACATAATTATTAATAAATACATTTATGTTGGTGTACCTACATTTAAATTCCTAGCAACATTATCATATCAATTCAACTTTGCAGCTCTCTTTGAAAATTACTCATACCAAATAATACATTTACGCATAAATTTAATGTGTAAATACACATGTTTATTTAAAGTTTATTATAAAAACTTGTGTATAAATACACAAGTTTATTATAAAAGCTCATTTCACATCGGAGTGTGTGGTATTCTGAACTTGTTTTCTTGGAAATTTGTTATTGGTTTATAATCCTTCACTATGTCTGAAAAAAATTGCGACCCATTTGCAAATGTAACTGTTACATGCATCCACAAATTACAGCATGCCCTCAAATGAGTCCCACAGAATTCTCGCAAGTCAGTTCGTTATCAAAGACGATTCAAAATTTATAATTTTTTGGTTGAAAAAATTAAAAGATTTGTATTTTTATATGAAGAAAGAATCTCTTTTGATGTCTTATTTTTTAATCGTAATCTAATAGCATATAAAACAGCCATTTTATTTAGACCGGTTATATAAAAATTAGGACACAATAAAATTTGACATACTTTCAAAGAAATAACCATACATTTATATCAAATGTAAATGTTACAATTTGTTACAACAATATACAGTTATCATTGTGTAAGTTAAATAGAAGTAAAGAAAAATACTATCTACTACACCAAAGTAATTCTGTTAGTATTTTGTATAATGTAACAATTTAAGTCACACTTGTGTGTGTGATGTCTATAACACTAGTTGTTAATTACATCACATTTTGGATCTTATTACCCGTAAAAAAACAATTTTGCTTCAAAAATCTTAGTCTTTGAACATACATAATTGTGTATTCAGATTTAAATTAACAGGTAATAGTGAGTCATATTTTCTCTTTGTTAATAATACAGAATAAATAGCTAAACTAATGTTTTCTATTGAAGTATGTGTGTGTTTCCTCAAGTAATTTCTACAGAAGGCTTTGCACTGTGCTGGTACCATTTTGAAATATTATTGGCCCATGTGACCAGTGGTATCAGTACAGAGTCATGTGCGGCCAATCAGAATTCAGAATGCCACCAACACAGAACAGCACTCTACTGTACTGTGTCAATGTGTCCGGACCCCAAGATATTTTGCAAATAAAAACTTTTTAAATGTAAATTCAGAAAACTTACACTTTTCCATATCATAGATGACCAATTCCAATATGATCTCAATCTTGGACAGTGAGTTGGGATCAGGTACTTTTTAGCCTACTTTCAGAAGCAGAGAAAGGCTTACGAGATCACTTTACTGTCTGTGCGAGTATGTGTGTGTGCGTTGGTGTCTGTGTATGTCCCCTTTAAATTTGTGAAAACCTAACCAAATTATACGAAACTCAGTACACATATATTACTAACTAAGGACATCTTACTTTTATAGTTTTCAACCATGCCGGGCACTTACATTTGAAATGGTGTCCATGTTAAAATTTAGGGTGATATGTCATTTCCCGAAAACAATGTGACTGATTTAAACCAAATTTTGTAAGCTGACAAGGCAAGGTGTAAGCATTGAATTCTGAGGTGACTATTTTGGTAATCTGCCATTTTGGAAGATAGCCCCACATGAAAGTATAAAGCTTTTATGTTATATCTCAAAAACTACTAAACCAATGTTTGCCAAATTTGGCATGTAAGTAATACTATAATAGGGCAGTTAAATATAAGCAATTCAAATTTTTTGGCACTTATTTTCAAGATGGCGGCCATACAAATTTGTTATATTTATTTGGTGTAACTACCATACCGTTTGACCAATTTCAACCAAATTTTGTATGCTGACAGTATGTATTTCATGCACCGTATAAGTAGAACAACAACCAATTTTGCAAGCAATTTTGTAAGCTAGCGCTACATGAATAAATAAAGTTTTTGTGTAATATCACGGGAAACAATTGACCTATTCCTACCAAATATAGTAAACAGTTAGTACTGTGGTAAGTAATTTCAACTTATGTGTTTTAGGTATGTCGGAGACTTATTTTAAATATTTCTGCTATATAGCTATTTTAGTTTTGTATGTTATATCGTCGAAACCATGTAATTAATTCCAATGAAACTTTATATGCTGACTGTATATATTACAACCATATAATGTGTCCACACAAAATCTCTCTTGTCCACCATTTTGTAAAATAGTATCACGTGACAAATTAAAATTACGTGATAACTCTGAAAAAACAACCAATTTCTACCAAATTTGGCAAACAAGTAGCACTATGGCAGGCCATGTAAACTGATCAACTTTGAGGGCGTCAGACATGTATGTTTTCAAAATGGCAACCATATAAACATTTTATCTCAGAATTTTTATCTACAAAACTGCAAAACAGATTTTATCTTAACTCTGTATGCTGACAGTATGATTTGTAAATTGTCTCTGCAAAGCCTCATTTCTCCAGGATTCTGTAAGAAAGCGCCACAAGAAATAATACAGTTTTTATGCCGTATCTTAGGAAACAATCAACCGTTTTCTTTCAAATTTGATGAAGTGTTAGGCCATATTAATTTTAATGTTTTTTAAGTGTGTAAGTCTCTTATTTTCTTAATGGCGCCCATACAAATATTTTAGTTTAGTGTGCTTTATCTACAAAACTATGGAACAGATTTAAATTTAACTTTGGTATATTGTATCTATGACAATCATTAAATGTGCTAATACGTAAACTTTTTGTCGTCCATTTATGAATATGAAGATCGTCACATGAACAATGAGATTTAAGGCAATATCTTAAGGGCCAATCTACCGATTCATACTATTATTGTACGCAAGTATTGCTACATTAGGGTATGTAAAATAACATGTGTTACGTGCAGCAGGAATTTTTTAATAGGGGTTTATATAAATAATTTAGTATAATTTATTATATCTATAAATAGTTTCACCAAAATTCAACCAAATTTTGTATGCAAACAGTATTAATTAGAAGTATCATTTATGCATACAGAGATCCTCTTTTGCCAGATTTTTTGCAAAGTAGTGTCAGGTAAATAAATGGAACATTTTGCCATATTTCCAGAATAGTTCAACTAATTTCCACCAAATTTTGCACACCTACAGAAGGCCATGTAAAGTTACATGATTTAAGTGGGTTCAGACAATGATTTTCAAAAAGGCAGCCATATAAATATTTTGATATGTTTGGCATATCTGTTTAACAATTCCAAGCAAACTTTTTAATCTGATAATATCTATTAGAAACTCTTTTTAGGCAGTTTTTATAAAATATATCTGTTTTAAAAATAAAATTTTATGCCATATCTCAGAGACCAATCAACCAATTTCCACCAAATTTTTCACACAGTTGGCTATATGGTAGGCCATGTAGACTTGAATGTTTTTAGTGGCTAGGACATTTATTTTCAAAATGATGGCCGTGTAAATATTTCAGGTTAGGGAACCTGGTTACATCCGAAGTTAATGCTCTGAATCCTACCTCCGTGATGCAGTTGATTGCAAGCTAGCTTAATTTTACGAGTTTTTCTGAACTCGAATCATGGGTAAGTCACTCATGTATTTCAATTGTCTTGGTATTGTTTCACATGTTTGTGGTTTCATCTCTAATGATACTGCTGTCAATGAGACGTTAACGCCTACCTATTATCTATACTTTTAAGAACTTCACTTAAATTTATTTGCACCCATTTTGAGGAAAGTAGGCTGATTCGTTATCATTAAATTCTTGTTTTTTTTAATACTATGAGCCTTGCAAATTTGGAGAAAGAAGTAAGGCCTAATTGCATACAATAACAGCTGTACTCTGATGCCGCAACAGATACCATTGGAGTTATTTTATTGTGACAAACTCCTAAAGATATCTCAAAGAAAATGTTTTATTATGATAAAATAATAGACTTCCTACCAAATATAATAAAAATCAGGCTTGCTCTCAGCATGCCTTATTTCCCTCCACTCCTCTTCAGTAATAATTTAGTTAAAAGAAGTCTGTAACATACATTGCACACAAAATAAGCTTATCAAATAGATAACAGCTTCTGTACACAACAGTTGTAATATGTGTAGAACTAAAACATCACAGATTTAGTTCCACTGAAAATTTTTGTGCATAGTGACTAGTTTGTTAATAAGCGTTCATAAACAAAATAATTAAAGATTCTTTGTATATTCAAGACTACTTATTTATAAAAAACTAATTTTTTTAATTTCTTAGTGAAATTAATGCAATGGTGCGAGATTTTCCAGGCAAGATAATTTCTGGGTATTTATTGGTTGTGTGCATTGTAAAAGGAAATAGCCATCATATATGAGTAAATCTAACACGTTCACGCTTGTTAGTTTCTCATGATTGTTCAATACTAATACGCATAAATAATTTTAAAATCATAATGGAAATTGTGAATAACATAATTGGAATTGTGGACATTTATGACTAGTTTTATTCATACTTACAGTATAATGGTAGCTTATATAGTTGATCAAATTTTCACTACCCTCCTTAAATAGTTTTTTAAAGCAAAGTTTGGCAGTTAAAAGATGAAATTTTATGTGATACGTAAAGTTTCAATAACATGACAAACATCCTTTTAAAATCAAAGTCGTAGTCTTATAAGAGTTTAATGCTTCACCCCCATCATATTAGTTGTGAATACACAAACACATTTTTACAATCCATAAACAAATTTCATCTTATTTTTATATTTTCATGCTTTATAATGATGAACTTGTTTTTTTAGTTTACAATTTATATTTTTCATGCTTAATGTTGTATTGTAACAATAAATGTGAATTTTAAAATTAATTTATTACAGTATTCACTCTTACAGGAACCACTGAAACAATGAATTTTATCATGCTGGAGTTTCATACATGATATACATGATCTGCCAAATGATTTTGTATTGTCAACATTCCAGCAATGCTAATGCATGCTTGTCATCACCATCATTGGCGGAATAATGTATACAACATGAGAATAAACATTCCAACAATTCAATAATTTGGTTTTGGTTTTAGCAAAGTGCACTTGCGCTAGAATATGTTGATTTTTCGTAAAAGTTATCATTAGTTGTGCAAAAAGCAATATAAATGAGGCAAGCTATTTTCAGAGGTACTTATAACGAGGGCAACAAGGATGAGGATCAACAGCAGCCAAGACACACATTGGATGTAACGAATAGATGGAAAGATATACAAGTATATATTTAAAAAAATGTAAAATCTGCCTGGAACTGAAAAGTAAGTAACAAAATAGACAAAACCTCCCTTACTCATATGATTCACAGGGTACCACTCACTATCCCACGTATTTCCGTATATAGGAACGGTAATTGAGCAAAGGTTCACATCCTCATCTCCATAT
>NQII01001076.1:463584-481240 GCA_002778355.1 Clitarchus hookeri | reverse complement strand
GACGCCAGTCGCGGCGTCAAACCATACGTAGCCTACATAGGGAAAGGGAGGGAGTTTGTCTCTTGAGTTCATGTACCAGTTAACTTGTTCAAGCAACGATAAAACTCGATTATGTGAACTCGCCCAAAGCCAGTGTATGTTATTAGTAAATTGGACCTAGAGACAACAGTGTCGACGTATTTATATGCCCTATCACTGAGGGCTAACATCAAGTGCTGGCGCCTCACGCCGCAGAGCAGAATCAATACCTACTTCCAAACTTCAGCATTTGGCAGGTATCAATACATCAAACTACGCTTCATTTAATTCATCGCAACTATTGGAAAACATTTATATGTTCAGTAGTTTAATACATTATGGCTCAAAAATGTCCCCCTAAATATTCGTTCGTAGAAGAAGGCAAGGAATGCAGCACAGTGAAGCATGTCGACAACCCACTACTGTGAACAATCACACAAGCGATCTCTCTGGATGTCTCGACCCTCTAGCCCCTGACTACCTCCTCGGGCCCGCCTAATGGACACACCTGTCCTTGAGAGCAGCCAATACCTCCCGTACTGCGGCAGGCACTGCCAACCATCCCCTCCCTTCTTAGGCAGCACTCGGGGCGAGACGAGGAAAATCACTTAGCGAATAGGCAACAGCAACCTACAACTTTAGTTAAATTTCTTAAAATTCAATGCTGAGACAATACCTTTTTTTGGCATGATTTTACTCAGAAAACTATAACTGATTCTACTATTATTTTTGTCTCAAGTATTTATTTTCCAATTAACTGAAAATCATGCTCAAAGTTACGCAATTGTATCATTTAAAAGAATATATTAAACACCAATAGAATGGAAATGTATGACCANTGTATCATTTAAAAGAATATATTAAACACCAATAGAATGGAAATGTATGACCATAGCTCAAACATTTCAAGTTCTTATTTATATGGACAAAAATGTGGTCATCATATCTTTAATAGTTCCAAAATAATCATTATTACAAAACCACTGTGTGTTTCTCACTCGAAATGGGATTATATACCACTCTTAATGTCCCACTGCTAAAGGAAGGTCAAATACCTTTTCAATTCATTACAGTGCNGCTGATTCTACTATTATTTTTGTCTCAAGTATTTATTTTCCAATTAACTGAAAATCATGCTCAAAGTTACGCAATTTTATCATTTAAAAGAATATATTAAACACCAATAGAATGGAAAAGTATGACCATAGCTCAAACATTTCAAGTTCTTATTTATATGGAAAAAAATGTGGTCGTCATATCTTTAATAGTTCCAAAATAATCATTATTACAAAACCACTGTGTGTTTCTCACTCAAAATGGGATTATATACCACTCTTAATGTCCCACTGCTAAAGGAAGGTCAAATACCTTTTCAATTCATTACAGTGCNAAAATGGGATTATATACCACTCTTAATGTCCCACTGCTAAAGGAAGGTCAAATACCTTTTCAATTCATTACAGTGCAACCCATTAATAGGTTAAGAATAAGAAAATTCAGTGCTGCTGTTAGTATTATGTATCATTATCGCAAGGCATTCCTTAAATTTGATCACTAAAAGTTTTTCTGTATATAAAATAATGTTAAATGTGATTATCTATGAAGTAACTCCTACGTGAATATCAAATGGGAATAGAGAATTTGGTACGTGTAATTTGTATAATACATTATTCAAGAATTATGTAAAATGTAGCAACTATATAATATTTTCCTATACATACCACAGTATTTAAACTACTAATAGACAAGGAATTTTCCTATGTGATATTGTTGATTTGTACAGATTACATGCTGGGCACTGTATGCATCATTGGTTTATATTAAATAATAAATTGTATGATACTTCAAAAGATAACATATTTATAGGCTGTTTATGGTTAATTGAGCACTTTTGAAAACAACCTTCGAAAAATGTCACTTCCCTTACTTATATATATTTTAACAGGCACACTGACTGCCAAGTGCCCAGTGAAGTTGGTAACAACAGAGGAAAAGTAGTTCCATGTCTTAATGTTGAACTAAAAGTGTTATGGAAATATTTGTGAATTCTGAAATAATTTTTTTCCTTTCTGTTTATTTTAATACATATAAAATTAAGAATTAGCAAATGTGTAAAACATTTACTTTTCTAATAATTTCACAGTTCCATTTGTCAGATGCATGAAAAAAGTGATCAGACCCACTGCTATGTTAATTTTACGTTTGCCTATAGTTGAAGAATACACAGTGTGCATACCAGTAGATCTTGAGCAGGGCTTTCAGAAGTTCTCAATTTACTGTGAACAGCCTATAAGCTCATTTTAGAGAACAGGATGGGCTGATTTTAATGGACTATTTATTTAATCTGTCAGTGGTCACTAGTGGAAAAGTTGCATGGTTNGAGAACAGGATGGGCTGATTTTAATGGACTATTTATTTAATCTGTCAGTGGTCACTAGTGGAAAAGTTGCATGGTTGAGAACACATGAGGGATTCCCTCACACCATTTTTTTGTTCTTTTTTCAAAACTTTACAGTACTACAATCAGGGAAAGTTAAATGCAGTGAATTTACAATTAAATTATATTTGTTTAGATGTTAGCATGTTAACATAATTCAACAATACAAAAAATTAAACTAGTAAATAGCTCTAATAAAATTACAATTTGAAAGACTTATACTTTAAAATTTTCATAATAAAGTATCTAGATATATATAAAAAAAAGTTAATCAAATTTTAAATAAGCACATTGAAGGATTTGCAGAAAATAAAAACTGTTTACACAAACGTTTGTGAAAAATGCAACACCAAGAAGGATACATGTGATTGAAATGAACTTTATACCACAAATTAGGTACATTACAATACACAATTGATTAGGATTACAGAACTGTACATGATCTCTGTCCTTGAGAATTCAGTATGGTGTGAAGGCCCCACGTGCTGCTATCAGAGCCCCTAAATGTTGTGGCATTAAATCAAAGAGGATCTGGATATTTTCCTGGGAAATTTCTCTCCACGCAGTTTGTATATGAGTCCACAAAGCATCAACAATGGTTGCTGGAGGTCCGTGACAATTATTTTGCAGACCTACCATATCCCAGACATGTTCAATGGGCGACATATCAGGCGAACGTGCAGGCCAGGGAAGCAGTGGTACCAGTCATTCATTGAAGAAGGCTTGCAAATTCCTTGCCACATGTGGCCAGGCATTGTCATGCTGAAATATGGCATGTGGAATCGTCTGAAGGAAGCGCAATACTTCGGGCTCTAAAACCTTCCTGATGTAGAGGTTGCTGTTCATATTACCCTAAATATGTAGGAGTCGAGATCGCATGTTGTATACAATGGCACTCCAAACCACCACACTTGGCGTTTGTCCACAATGCCGTTCCACAATGCAGGCTGCCAGATTGCGGTCACCACGGTAGCGTCTAACACTTATGCAGCCATCACTGTAGAACAGGTTAAAGCAGGACTCGTCCAAACACCCTACATTTTGCCACTCAGCACGCCAGCGATGGCATTCACGTGCCCATTGCAGTCTGAGGGGTTCGTGGTTTCTGGACAAGGAAGCCATTGCAATGGCACATGTGCCACCAGTCCAACCTGCACCAGACAGCGTCGAACTGTCGACAGACAGGTCCACGCCCGCTTTAGTGTCGAGCCAACATTGTGGACGATGCTGTACGGTCTGTTACGGCCTTGCGGACAAGATGGCAGTCATCCTGTGCTATGGTCACATTATGTGGTCCAGTACCCGCTCGTTGCTGCGTACGACCCTCTTCTATCCACTGGTGCCACACGAGTACAGGGCATGCCCTTGTATGAGCCGAAATGTCACAATATGACAAACCCGTTTCCTGTAGACAGATCATTCTAACCCGATCGAACTCACTCACATGCCCCATTGATGTCTACGAGGAATACTGGCAGTGGCTTTCACTTCGTTTGATAGCTCTTCACTGACAGAGCTTGGCGTAACTTGGACCTTTTCGGTCATGCAAGAGAGGGCGCTGCTGGGCCTATGTGTATGCCATCTCTCTGCAATCATGGTCACTTATTGCTGGTGGTACACCGTTCTACACATCCTCCGAGTTTGGATTCCTTTGCAATTTACAAGTGTACAAGTCAAATATACAAGTCCAGCTGGCTATTGAGATTTTACACATCTCCATTTGTACCACATTTAGGACATTGAGTAGTTGCAGTGTTTATTGGTTTTGCACAGTTTTCACAGAAATTATTTGCTTTTATATTTTATTATCATCTTGGACAGAAAGCGCAAATGCCTTCCAAATGGTGGGTTGCATCTTTCTTGTGGTATATAGATTGTGCCAATTTTGTCATGGTTTTTTCTAAATCTATGGTGAGATTAGGTATACATGAATGCATTTTTTCAGATGTGGTTTCATCAGAGAAATGATTTTCAAGTACATGTGCCATGCCATTGTTTTATTAGTGTTCTCTCTGAAGATTATCTATTTACTCCTGTGGTATTAAGAAGAGAAAAAATACTGTTAGGGGCCATCTGCAACTTATGCGAGTTACTGAATATTGTCCTTATATCTCATCTACTACATCAACCCCTCCCTTGGTAAAATTGTAGAAAGTCACCATCACAGGTTATCTTTTTTTTCATGTCTCATATTTTGTCATCAAAGTGATTTGTGGACATCATCAACACATTTTTATTGCATCATGTAACATACAGAGCCAACACATCTGATTTAGAAAATCAGAACATGCTGCTGCAGGGAGGCCTAATTTTCAAGTTAAAAAACAATAGTAGAATTTATTTTTTGTTCTTTAGTAATGTACCCACAATATTAGTTTCCTGTTCAAGCAGTTCCTTGGCTAAGGGGATGGGTGTGAAGTAGCCTAATTGCCCATTGTTATGCTACTCCCAGTGTTGCTTGCTATATTTTCTAATTCATACAGGCTGTCTGGCTGCTTTTGAGTGTATATTTCAAGATTTTATGTATGAGGGGCATTCAAATGAAAACAGGTCAGATGCCAAGATATGTCATTGAACATTTATTACCTCAAAAGTACTCCAAAATTGTTAACACATACCTTTCTGGAAGATAAAATATTTACTCTCATCCTTGAAGAAGCTTGCGGGCTACTGATGTAACCACGTATTTTCTCAGTCACTCACGTCCTTGTCTGATCAATACCGATGTCCACGGATGTCTCTCTTTAGCTCTCCAAAAATGTATAAATCACATGGACACAGATGTGGACTGTAGGGAGGATGTTGAAGCAGTTCCCAACCACTTCCTCACAAAGTTGGGTGTTATGAAAAAGGATAATGCAGTTCGATAGCATTCCAGATTATTTTGATCTTACGGTGCACCTCAATTTCTACAAAGTGTCTTCATAGCACTGTGCATTGTTTGTGGCCCTGTGCTCGAGAAAATCAACAACCAGAGGGCTCTTGCAGTCGAAGAAGAAATTCATCATGTGTTTCCACTGTTGGCTCTGCCGTTTGCGCTCAGGTTCTAAATGATGGAACCATGTTTTGTACCTGGTGAAAATACGTGACTGAAAAACATACTGTTCCTTATGGAGATGCAGCCATTCTGTGGGTCTTTTGTTCTTCCATTAAGTGGTGTGAAACCCATTGGGCTCAAACTTTTCTGTACTGCAGGTGGTTTGTCATAATGGTGTGTATGGAACCACGACTTATCCCTATCAAAGACAAATTTCTTCCAAAGTGACCTATTTGTTTTTCTGAATAAGACCATCCACCTAAGTAATTACATCAGGAGTATTAGCATGATAGGCCTGTCCTGGATGAGTATCATCTTACAATGGCACATATGCCATTCCAGTAAACGTGAACNTCTGAATAAGACCATCCACCTAAGTAATTACATCAGTAGTATTAGCATGATAGGCCTGTCCTGGATGAGTATCATCTTACAATGGCACATATGCCATTCCAGTAAACGTGAACATGAAATGCTGCGGTTGCCATACACAGCAAACATGCAACAGTTGGTTTCATGTNACATGAAATGCTGTGGTTGCCATACACAGCAAACATGCAACAGTTGGTTTCATGTCCTTCAACTCCCTCAGCAATCAAAAGCGAACCTCACCTCTTTGTTCTTCTTTACTCTCCTCCATTTCTGAAGTTGAACACAGGTATCACTCATCTTACTTCATTCTCATGGAACAAACAACTATTGTGTCAGTGCAAGCTGTGACTATGCTTTCCCAGGTCCCCAACACATGTCCATACTATTATCACACACCCTAGTGTTACCAACTTGTGTGCCATCTGATTTATACGTGGTGACCTGTTTTCATTTAAGTGCCCCTTATATAAAATGTACAGACATCAACAAGGGTATAAATCTTAATACCAAATTTTTCGGTATTATTATTTCATGATATGTACACTAAACGAGCACTAGCCACGGAATGCATCCAGTATTTTGTCTACAACTGATTATTCTCCAACCTGGTATAGGCTGTTCACGGTAAAGTGAGCACTTTTGAGGCCCTAGTTACTTTTTCCTTTCAGCCATTTTTTTTGTCCTTTAACCACCCTTTTAAATAAATATTGGCTTGTAAGTAATAAATACAGTTTGTATATTCCACCCCATTCGGAAGTTAACGTTTAAGGCTAAAATTAAATATATTTATTGACTATTATTCCGAATAGGAGGGATTTTAAAAGTGCTCACTTTACCGTGAATAGCCTATAGTTTGATTTCCATTGGGAGACAAAATCTTTGTAAACCATTCTTATTGCCACCAGATTATCAGTTGCTCTGTGAATGCGTCTGTCATTTTGGCATTAAATCTCAGAGCACAAAGTATAAGATAAAATCTTATCGTAGACATCTTAGCTATGAAACAAAATGGAGCCATTCCATTATCAATCCTAATTTCCTCTAAAATAGTGTGCTGAGTACTCTTTATTCCAGCCTTATACAATAAATCTAATACCACCAATACAGATTTTGAAAAGGTGTCCTCTTCAAAATCTGTATCGGTATAGTCTCTTTCATGGTTGCAATTCCTGCAAATAGTCTTCAAATAAATGTTTGTATTTAGCACAATTTCTTTTATAACATTATCTGTAAAACATAATTTCCAGCAGTCTACAATAGTTTTTTGCATCTTTCGCCACCCCTCTTACTCCTGGAAGATGGGTCACAATATTGCATCGCCTAGTACCAAACATTAGGTCAAGAAGGATGTCAGTCAAAAACTCAACAGTAACTTAAGTCTTTCATAACTAAATTGACATTAAAAAAATTTGTGACTCACCATTTACATTGTTGATGTGTTTAATTGTAAATTGAGTAGAGTCTTCTTGACTTATGAACAAAATGTAAATTACATCACTGTGAAAAGATTTGATAGTCTGTCTTGTTTGGGAGTTTCATATGTATGTCTTGACTCTTTTCATTGAGAAAAAAGTGTGTTTAACAGATGAACTTGTTGCTCAAATGCTAGCTATTAAAGAACACAATGTGTACAATTCAGGAAAGTCAACTACATTTAAATCAGATTGTTTCTGCAATTCCATTATCTCCAAAACTGGTTTTAACTCAAACTCTGAAAAACTGAATTTTGCAACTAGTTCATTCCTAAGATGAGGCATTTGAAATTGATAATCGGTAGATGATTTTTAAGAGGCAAAAGCTTCCTCTGGGAACATTTTAGCATTTTCTTAATTTTTATTTGGGTCCAATAGAGTCAGGAACTTCAAGTTTTTGTGTGCACTGAATCTATTACCATGCTGCTCAAAATGTTGTCAATTATTTCAGATTACAACTTTCTGTAGCTACCTTCAGGATTAGTTTCTCCTGATTTTCGTTGTTTTTTTCTGGGAGAATCATCCTACAGACCAAATTATATTATATGAGTCTCTCTTATTTGCAATAATAGTTTCTTTCTTTCAATTTTTGGAGGCTAATGTCGAAAGTCTTAGCTTGAATAATCTGAAACAATAAATCTGTAATGGAAAGTAAATCAGAAAATAAACATGTAATATAAAATTAAAGTCGAACTCTTTTTCAGTGCCACTAGGAAATCACATGCTATAATATAAGTTTCATTATCCCATTCATTAGGATTTTCTGTTGTGTTCAAAACGACTAATTAGATCTGTTTTGTTTTTGAAAACTTTGTGAACCAAACGGGAGTTGTATTTCCATCTCCTTGGGCACACTTTGGGAAAACATTTGCACACCAGTTTGTCCAATGCATTAGTGTGCTTTGTAGAGGGAGATAAAAATCAAGCAAATCCACTCACCATTTTAAAAAACATTGTGCAATCTCTAATATTGTTAAGTGACTGCAAAAGAACAAGATGGATTCTCAGCATGCAGCAGTGAGTGTATAGCAGTAGTGTACTTTTTCCATACTTTTTTAGGTAGCATTTTCAGATGACCAGCAGTAACAGCAACTCCATCATTTTTTTGTGATGTCAAATTTTTTTCTGCAGGCATGCTCGTCTACTAATTTGAAAACATGATCTGCCAATTCTTCTGCTGATCAGTGATCAGCTCACGTGAATCCGAACATTGTAAGTTTACACACAGCTGACAAATGCGTCTGAGAATTTATGAAAATTGTTCCTGTCAACAAAACCATTTTTGTTCCGTACTTCTTTCTCCGATGTAAACATTCAACATGGCTAACAATGTAATATTTAATTCTGTTTACACGCTGTAAGTCATTTGTTGTGCTGTAAAAATTATCTATAAAATGTCTTTTGCTTTGCACACCGCTTGATTTCGCTTTTGTTACAATACATGTCTGGGTGCGACCTACCACGCAACATTAAATCTCTTTTCTGGTCAAAACTTCCAGCACTGAAAGATGAATTGATAAATTCTTCCACCGTGCAGTAACATGTTTTCACCTGCTTGTCTCTTCCTGCTGTCATCTTCCCTCACCAAGCTGCCCACTGCCACAACTTCTTCCTCCTGCATCCTGCCTGAGGTCTCGTCCATCACCTCTGCCCATAGCGCCTGCAGAAATTTATCTTGGTCTGGCAAATAAGATTACAGCTGACAAGCTAGCATTGTTATGTTGCTTATCTAAAATCTACATTTGTCCTTCGTAACTGAGAAACTTGAAGCGAGGTGAAACATATTTGAGTAAATGTAACAGTTGAAAATATAACCTAAATTAACTTTTTAACTAGGTAGTTGTTTCTGTCATGTTGAAACTCCCAATAGCATTTATTCACTTGCAAAACACCTGTCAGAATGGAACTGGGCAACTGACTTGGTTCCCTTTCCCCACTCCCGGGTGTGCACGGAAATGCCTGATGACAGAGGAGTAAAGAGAGGCTGCACACAGAAAAGCCGAAGACGAAGGGGAGGTGAGTCTGAAAGTGATGGTGCAAGATCACTTGAGACGGCAGGGGAGAAGTGTCACTGTGTGGCTAGAAAGTAAGAGGAAGGGGGCGAGGTGGCAGAAAAGAACAATTGAGAAGGGAAATAATCTGTTGAAATGATACTTAGGCAATAGGAAAATCTTTATTAAAGTAATATGTGTGACCACACATTATTTACAAGACAAGTCATAAAATCATTGGTTTTATTTATTTGAGTAGGGAATCTGTGGCTCTCTTGGTTCCATGGAATATTCACCCCTGGATTATATTCAACACACACAACTTGACACACTGCGTGAAACCACTATGTCTGCATTTGTTACCTTCCTTGTAGGTTATGCCTCGTGCCAGTGCACTCTTATTGGTTGCCACATGAAACTATGCATATGTTACTGTAGAGTCCAGCAGGTGACAACTCTGTGTGTTAATTGACATTAAATTGTAGCACCAATTTGCACTTGCCCCACTTACCTTACCTCACCTCAATGTGAACATGTGAGTATTAATTTCCTCTGTCTTTCAGTTTTGAACACATTGGGGTGCTGTGCTCATTCTTAATTATGTAATTCTTAATCACAATCATGATATGTATTCAGTCATTGTGCATATGGAGTGGCTCTTAGCAGTGCCGTAATTTGTTTTCGCATTTCAGAAGGCCATTCCTGATTCTGCATCAGGATCTCCAGCGGCATTCATGATGTAGCAGGAGAGGACAGCCACGCTGGGCATACAACCACATTACCCAACTGCTCTACCAAGAGCTTAGTGGGCAGAGCTGCTACATTCATTTCGTCAACTGGTGCCCTGTCATCCTTTATTCAATAAAACATTAACCCTTAATGCTTCATAGTTCGCTCATGCAACACTATACAGTACCTGTCATGAACTTTTTGCAGAATTTGCCACAATTCCCATCATCTCCCTGCCTGGCAACACATCAATTCATTGTTAACTTCCTGTATGTTGTCATGAGATGGCCAGTTGAACTTGTCTAGATATTCTTTGACTCTATAGATGTTTTTATTCATGAAGTTATGCAACCAAGGTACTAAGTGACATCCTATTAAACAGCAAAGTATAGCTCTGCTCTTCCAAAGTGACATCTTCAGATTCCATAACTTTAGTGTCAAAATCTAGTTCATTCGCATCTTCTGATTTTTGGCTCTGGAAGATGATGCCGCTGGTCAGCGGCTTTTCTCTGGTATCTCTAGTTTCCCTTGTCGCATTACTGTGCTGCTCCATACTCACCTCACTTTACCATTATCTGCTTTCAAGACCTTGATGTTAAGAGCTGGCAGAGCATCAAGTAAGCATAAAATTTTGAAATGGAAATTGTTGTTGGTCTGCCATTTTGAAAAATTGCACCAAATGGAGAAATTAAAATTTTACATTATATTTTGAAAACTATTAAACCAATTCTCACCCAAATTGGTAGGCAAGTGATGACATTTTATTGGGTATTTATTTTCGAAATGACGGCCATATAAATATTTTAGGTTGATTTAACCATACCAGAAACCAATTTAGACCAAAGTTTGTATACTGAAAGTATCTATTACAAGTATCATATATACAAACACATAACAATTGTTGGCAAATTTGGAAGATAGTGTCATACAAATAAATAGAGTTATTATGTCATATTTTGGTAAAAAAAAATTATTAGATTCCTACCAAATTAGACAAACAAGTAGTTTTGATACAGATTATTTGAAGTGGTATGTTTTAAGCCTGTAAGACACTTATTTTCAAAATAGCAGGCAGCCATATAGCCTTTTTTAACTTAGAAAGCTATGTCGTCAAAACCATATAATCAATTCCAACTTAACTTTCTATGCTGGCAGTGCCTATTACAAGTATCAAATTTGTGTATGTAGAACCTCATTTCTCTGTCATTTTGTAAGATAGCCCTACTAATAACAATAATGTTTTTATCTGATATCTCGGGAAATAACTAACCCATTCTTACAAAATTTGGCGAAGATTTTATTCTGTGGTAGGCCATATTAATATATGCATTTTTTTTAATATGGCACACTTATTTTCAGAGTGACAGCTATGAAATCATTTTAATTGTGTGTGCTACATCTATGAAACTATGTCATCTATTTGAACTTAACTTTGTATGTTGGCAGTATACAATCATCAAAATTACTACTACATAACTCTTTTATCCCACATTTATAAAGATTGCCACATGAAATTTATGAATGTTTTATGCCCTATCTCAAGGACCGTTCAACCAATTGCCACCAAATGTTACACTGGAACATTTAAACTAATTTGTACCAAATTGTGCACGCCATAAATGCTACAGAAGGCCATGTAAACATTAATGATTTGAATGGATGAGACAATGATTTTCTAAATGGCAGCTTCATAAATAATTTAGGTAAGTTTGCCACATATATTTAACCAAATTCAACCAAAATATGTATGTAAACAGTATACATTATTATCATCGTATATAGAGCCTCTTTTTTCGCAATTTTGTATGATAGCATCAAAAAAGAAAATAAAATTTTTCATGCCACATTGCAGGGACCGAACAATGAATTTCCACCAAATTCTTGACACGAGTAGTGCCACGGTAGGCCATGTAAACTGACATGTTTTAAGTGGCTCAGCAAATATTTTTTGTTACTAAACCCTATCACTCGAAACATTAGACTGATTAAATTCAAAGTTGATGCTCTGAATCCGACCTCCATAATGCAGTGGATTGCATGCTAGCTTATTGTACGAGGTTTTCTGTGCTCAAGTCCCGGGTAAGGCATGTGTGTATTTGTACTTGTCTCGCAACTTTTTTTTTTAATTAATATTTTTTTATGAATCCTGATATATAATCACAAAGTCTCCTGTATGTGAAAAAACATGTCAATAAATACAAAAAAAGTTACATACAATTCCTTTTACAATATATTCATTATAATATTACAATGCTTAAAACTCTAAATGCTCTTTTACAAAATAAAATACATTTGACAATAAATATTTTTTCAAGTTACTTTTTAAAATTCTAGTGCATCACTGTACAATAATTGTAATTCCTCTGGCAATTTATTATTAATTTTAATAGTGGAATAATAAAAACCTTTTTTACAATTTTAATATATTTACAGGAACATATAAATCATCCTTAGATGTAGTATTATGCAAGTGTATTGCTTTATTACTTTTAAAATGTTCAAAATTTTATTTTACCAACACTAGCACTGACAAAATATACATGCTTGGTAATTGCAATATATTGTGTTTTATAAATAATGGATTACAGGAAACTCTACCTTTACAATGGGAAAAATTTCTGATGGCTAATTTTTGTAGTTTAAAGATTTTTTCAGCCTCAACTGAATTGCCCCAAAAAATTACTCCATATGATATAAGAGAGTGAAAGTAGGAAAAATACATTGACTTTAATACAAGTGAACTAACAAAAGTACTCATATAACGTAAAGTACGTAAGGGAGACTATAGTTCAGAATCAAGATATTTAATGTGATATTTCCAATGCAAGCAGTTATCACTTTTCAAACCCCAAAAACTGTACTGTGTCAACCTTTTCTATTTTAATATCATTAAATGAAATAGCATTAAAGATAGGTCTCCCCAATTTATTCCTAGGAAAAAAATTTATGAGTTAAGTTTTATCTAAATTTACTGTTAATTTATTGACAGAAAACGAGTCAAATAAGACTGCCACTGACTCGTGTGCCTTGCTACTAAGTTTATATAAATGTTTATAATTTACTAGAATACTGGTATCATCTGCAAACAATACCGTACTAGCCTGTGCTTGGATGGATATATGTAAATCATTTATATACATATCAAAAACAATAATGGTCAAAGAACATAGCCCTGTGGTATATTATGTATTTTACCTACCATAGAATGTATACCAGATGCAGTATTACTTTTAATATGTACGGATTGTTGCCTGTTACAAAGATATGTTTTTAATAAATACAAAAACAACCTTTTATACTATAAAACTGGAGTTGTTAGTAAAATTTTATGGTTAACACAATAAAAGGCCTTGGCTAAATCAAAAAATGTACTTACCATGTGCTTGCGGCTATTTAAGGCTTCTAAATTACTGTGGGTTAATTGAAATATAGCTTTATCAGTAGTTGATTTAGTTTGAAAAACCAAACTGTACATGTGCTAGTATTTTTAATTTATTTATATGGTTATGTAGTTGTTTGTATATGACCTTTTCTATTATTTTCGAAAAGTAGTTATTAGTGACACCGGTCTGTAATTCGTAATTTTTGTCTTATCCCCTTTCTTATATAATGGGATAACTGTGGCAAACTTCAGTCTATCGGGAAAAATGCCCGACTTAAAAATATTAGTACAAATTAAACTTAAAGGCCCAAATAAGTTTCTGGTTTCTTTTATTTAATGTTATTGTTTTCAAAGAGAAGTCATGTCCTACCTACAAACTCAGCTTTTGAGAACTTTTTTAAAAATTTATTGCACCCATGCTTAGGAAAGTAGGCTCATTATTTAATCAGTAACTTCTTGTTTTAGAATTGCATCAACACTTTTCGATACCATTTTATTTTTCCTGGGCTCAGTTGAGCTTTTAGCATCTTCAGAAATAGTTTGAAATAGTTTTTTCCCGACAAAAATGATGAAACTGGACTTGTCTCTGCCCTCTTCCCCCAGTCAACTCTTAGTGCAATATTATTTCATTTTCATGTTCTCATGTAATGTAAAGTTGCTGTGTTTGTACTTATTTTCCATTATCATAATGCCTATAAACTTCAGCTTTGTATATGTACCAACACAAAATTAATAAACTAACTTCTGACATCTGCAGATATCAGTTTCCAGTAAAAATTCATCAGATTGGTGTAACAAAATGGCATCTAAATGGATTGTAGTTATGAGCATGATGACTAGAGCTCTTACTTTGTCCACTTTTCTTGCAATGTTGTGCTATGAAACATGTAGTTGAATGGTTTTGTTTACATTTAGGCAATAAGTATTACAAATGTGCACGTTGTTTCTGCCAATGAATTTCATATAAACCATATATAGATACCTGTAATTGGAACCTTATCGGATTGAAACAACTTTGTATTACGTTTAACAATATTTCATACTAAATTAATTATTTGTTTACCATTTTAAAGCTTATGGGTCTGTAAAGATACTTTGCGCAAATGGGAATTTTGTACTAAGTGATATTGTATTAATAAGGTTTTATTGTACATTCTCAGTGTTTTTAGGTGGCGTGAAGTTAATGGTTGGGACTTACCACTTAGGATTGATCTATAACTGGCCTTGGAAAAGGATGAATCCTAAAATCTTAACTTCAAACATTGCAGGAGTTACATTCTCAATATTAAGCATGAGTTCCACATATTACATGTGAGTGAGCAGCTTTCTGAAGTATTGGAGTTGGAAGTTTAAGTCTTTGCTGTGTACATTTGTCACTGACATAACTGAATATATTGTTTTTGAATTGAGGAATATCATCCAAAAACCACAAAAGGGCCTGATTCCTGAAGTTAGATCACATGGAAATGTGGTAAACTCATCCTGGTTCCAGGTGGGCGCTGAATGTGTTGTGCATGTGGCAATAAGGTTCTAACAAGCACTGGTGAAATGGTTAAGCACAAAAAAAAATTTAGCTTCAGATATTGCAGGGTGCTCTCTACCATGAGAATAGGAAAAGGCTCCAACATGTTTTTCCTCTTCACAAGGATTGGTTTACCACTATCTGTATTGTGCTCCATGTTTTTTCTTGACAAAACCCCAGGCCCTTTTATTCTGGCACTGCTCCATCCTCAACTTGCTTCACCCTCATCGGCTCTCAAAACTTTGGTGTCAAGAGCCGCCCAAATCTCTTCACCTTAAATTCACTTCACTTAGACAAATATATGCCACAGGATGCTACCTGAAGGGCTTCTTTCAAGTTTTTGGCAAACAATATTTCCTTTAATTATGTCAAGCAGCAACCAAAATTGTAGACAAAAATGAGCTAAGTTGATGATAGTGCAGAAGAAATACAAAAAAAAAAAAAATGAAAATTTATTGTGATGTTTACTTTCAACCAGAGTAAAATATAGAACAAAAATCCCAATAAAAACTTTGTTTGAAAATGCAACATTACACCACAATGCTTCTGCACCATTTCCTTATTTTTATTACAGGTCTGCAATTCTTGATTAAGATTGCAGGATAAAATGTGTTATCTCTACATAGCATAAAACAAAGTCGCTTATCCACGTCTGTCTGTATATTCACTTGGTACTTCTAAACTACTTGATGGATTTTATTCTGGTTTTCAACATCATTTAGAGAATTTCTTGAGGAAGGTTTTGGTGTAGAATACATTTATATTTAATGTAAGGAATGTAGAAAAATGTCCAACCGTTTGTAATCAAGTTATAAAAAACCGCTTTTAGGGCGTTTACGTGGCTTGTGCTGACTAAACCATAAGAGATACATAAAATTAATATACAGTGAAATACTGATATTTCGCATCCCGATTATTTATATATCCCGCTAATTCGTGCAAAACTGCCGGTCCCTTGAGAAAATCCCTTTAATTCGTAAAAAAAACAATGCATTCCGGTCCGCTCGATAATACGTATTTATTTTGGTGTTCAAGCTCAATTAAAACGTCTTATAATTCTTATTTCCAACTTAAAAATCTCGTTAACTTTTAATGTTTTTAACCCTAGACTGTACACCGGCTCTAGATTTATGCAATTCCGGCAGGGTAAAAAAAAAAGGGGGTACTGTGGGACGTAGGAGGGTTTGAAGGGCAAGTAATGATGCAGAGTAGGCTGTGTGACGATGTGTTTGTGATTCCCAGAACTAAGAGGCACCTTGGTGTCCGGTCTACGGTTATGAGAGGGTAGGAAGGAGCAGAGCAAGTGAAAAGTAAGAGGGTTTGAAGGGCAGGTAATGACACAGAGTAGACTGTGGGGCGATGTGTCTGTGATTCCCAGAACTAAGAGGCGCCTTGCTGTCTGGTCTACGGTTATGAGAGGGTAGGAAGGAGCAGTGCGAGTGAAAAGTTAGTCAGTTCGGTCTTAGCCATGCCTCCGAAAAGAGCTAATAAGTGTCTTTCCATTCGAGAAAAAAAAGAAATCATTAACGCAGTGGCCGGTGGTGATAAACAAATTGACGTGTCCAAACGTTATAACGTTCCTCCTTCCACAATAACATCAATTCTGAAAACAAGGACAAAATCGCCTCCCAGACATTGGAAAGCAAAGTAAAGCGCTTTAAGACTGGTGAGTATCCACAACTAGAAGACAATTTAAAAAAGTGGTTCGCGCAAGCACGGTATTCAAATGTACCAGTTGGAGGAAACATTTTAAGAGAAAAAACAAAAGTTTTCGCAGAAAAAATGGGAATTAAAGACTTTCGTGCAAGTGATGGTTGGTTTGATAGGTTTAAAAAAAGGCACAGCATAAAATTTAAGAAGCTTAGTGGGGAAATTGCGAGTGTATCGGCCGACGTTTNCGCGCAAGCACGGTATTCAAATGTACCAGTTGGAGGAAACATTTTAAGAGAAAAAGCAAAAGTTTTCGCAGAAAAAATGGGAATTAAAGACTTTCGTGCAAGTGATGGTTGGTTTGATAGGTTTAAAAAAAGGCACAGCATAAAATTTAAGAAGCTTAGTGGGGAAATTGCGAGTGTATCGGCCGACGTTTGTTTTGAGTGGAAAGACAATTTGGGAGAAATAATAGATTCTTATGAGCCCAACAACATTTTTAATGCCGATGAGACGGGGTTATTTTATAAGTGTCTCCCCGACCGATCAATGTGTTTTAAGGAAGAAAAGTCTCATGGCGGAAAAAATTGTAAAGAACGTGTAACAATATTGTTGGCCGCTAACATGGACGGATCTGAGAAATTGAGATCGCTCATGATAGGCAAATAAGCCAAACCAAGATGTTTTAAAAACATAAAAACTCTTCCGATGACCTATCGTGCAAACAAAAAAGCGTGGATGACGGGCGAATTATTCAAGGAATGGATACGATCAGTGAATGCTGATATGGAGAAAAGGCAGTGAAAAATTCTACTTTTCATGGATAATTGTACGGCTCACAACAATACCCCACCGCTCAGTCATGCTAATGTTGTGTTTTTGCCTGCCAACACTACTTCTAAGCTGCAGCCTCTAGAGCAGGGTATAATTAAAACGTTCAAAACCTTTTACAGCAGGGAAGTAATGATGCAACTCCTTGACAGCATCGAGGATAGGAAGGATCATAAAATCACCTTATTTTCAGCCATGAACATTGCTCACAAGGC